>VWZF01001384.1:418359-445367 GCA_013396755.1 Sclerurus mexicanus
GTCTTTTGAAACATATAGGGCGCGGGGGAGGGGGGGGGGGGGGGGAATCAAGCAGATCAGGAGAGTACCTGAAGGATAAAGAGCTCCCTGTGAAGCAAAAGGATGGTAACAATTTTCTGGAGATGCTCTCCATAAGGTTTTTTTTATTCCTGCTCTATAGAGACATTTACAAAGAGACTCTTCTAGTAATTGGGCATCAGACTGAAAAGACAGATTTCAATAAATTAGGTTGATAAAAACATTTTCAGGTGAAATAATACGTAACACACGAAAAACTTCTGCTTGAATTTTTTTCAGTTAGCACTCTACAAAAAACAGCCATAATTTGCCAAAATAATATCGATAATACATTGAGTCATTGTTTTTAGTACAAAATATACATACAAAGTACAACTGCATCTTTGTTGTATTACATAGAATTTATATTTAGTATAGCAGTGCTATTTAGTGGTTTTAAACTAAAATACTCGGGGGGGGAAAAACACAACACACTAAGTTATTCCAACATCAGCATATATAAACCCTTATTTCCCTACAAACTCATAAAATCGTAGTTTCTACTAGCAGCCAGGCTCCTGGTTGTTTTTTTTTTCCATGGGGACAAAAAATAAAAATCTGGTTTTAATTGTCTGATAAAATCTTTTATGCTTCTTGCTCTAAGTAATGCTACTGGAAATGTCCAGTGTCCTGAAAGATGTCAGGAGTTCTGTAAATTGGATATATAATACGGACCAAAGAATTAGCAATAGATAAATAATGTGGTCTAAACAAAATTGAGATAAACTATTATTTAGGGTAAGAGTTGATAAACATGTCAATAAAAGCTTCCTTGTGAAATGTGCCTGATTTGAATATATAGAAAGTTCACCATAAAGTGTCAAATTTTGATTTCATGTGTTCTGATTTAGTTAAAGAACACTGGCTTCAATAATAAACCTTAAAGAAAAAAACCAGGGTGGCCTTAGACCTACCTTACAAAAGGGTCAGTCAGTGAAGACACACTGTCTTTGAAAGGGTAAATCAAATGCAGATGCAGAGGATATTCTCTGGTATGAAAATTCTTGCCATCAAACAGGTCACTGGTAAATTTTGAAAAGAAAAAAGAAAAAAAAAATCAATGGAAAATCATTTGGCGCCAAAGGTAGATGAGTCTGAAGCATTTGAGACAAAGGAAATATTAAAATAGATAGAGCAAAATTGGAAGTCAGGGAGAACAAAACCACATTTAGTTCTGGCAAGTATCTGCAGCCAGAGAGGAGTCATTGCCAGCTGGCTATCAGCTGTAAATGGAAATATGTTCTAACAACTGTTCTGGGTGGTTTCACAGTGAAACAGTTCCTTCTCTCTTCGAAAATGGTGACTATCTTGGGTAGAACCATATGTACAGATCCACAAAAATCTCACCATTTTAGGAAGACTAGATAAAATGAGGAAAGGGTCATGAACTCAGGAAAGTACAGCCAGTGAAAACTGTGCTTGCAGCAAACTTACCAGCTTTCACTTGAACGATTTCTGTGGAGATTCCAAAGTTTCCCACAGAATTTTACCAGAATAACATTCAATATGACAAGCCAGTTTCTAAACCAAGGCAAGGAGGAATGATTCCACACATGATGTGGGCAAGGACAATTCTACTCTTTTCAACATCATTTCCAGCTAGCATTGTGTTCAAGAACAGAGAAGATTACTTCCCATTTTCAAGCATGGTACATTCCTGAAAAAAACCCCATGATAACAAGAGTTTACTGCTACTGAAGAAAACTCAATAAAAAGAAAAAATATACATCAATAATTATTGGATCACTTATAATTCTGCAAGTGGATAACACTCTAGAACTTTGTGGACTTTATCTTAAAATTGTAGGTGGTACATTGAATATAATTTATTATTTTAGGTTTTTTATATGTCTCTAAACAGCTGTATTCAGAAGCAGATTTTAAAAAGCATAGAAATACCTATAAACAATCTATTTTCCGAAGTCCATTGGAAGTGTGTTATTTAAACCCTCTAGTGATTTTGATATTTGTCTTTCACAAAAAACATCTGACTAGGTGAACAATCTTTGAACAATCAGTATCCAAAGCTATTCACCAGTGCATATTCACATTTATAACAGACAGACTTCTAAAAATACATAAAAAACAAAAGTGAAGACCTACAGAGCAATCAAATTATTTCCACTTCTCAACTATTGTCAGACCTATTCATGGGCAACCTCCCTACTAATATTGAAAACTGAGCACTTATGAAATTCTGGCCAATTTGCAAACATTGAACACTTAGAAGCCTCCATGTGCAAATTAAAAGGAAAATGTGGTATAGAGGGAAAAGTTCACTGTTCCAGTTAAGGAAACAAGTTTTTTATGATGATGAACTGATAGTTTTCCCTGGGACACTTCTCTCCAACCACAGCCTCTGAAGAAGTTCTATTTCTGTCTCCCCCTCAAATCTCTCTGCTTGTCATGTAGTTTCAGAAGCACCTTTGATACGAGCCACAGGACAGTCTTAAGCAATTGTTGTTTCTTTTCCATAGCACCTGCTTAATGCTGCCTCTATGTATTAAATTGGAAAGGGAAAGCATAACAAAGGGGGGGGGGAATATTGCCTGCTTCCTTGTTTAGTTATGGAATTCACAGGAAACCAGACCAAGAGTTCAATACAGAAGTTCTGGATGTCCTCTATAAAATGAGATTGTTCAGCCAAGGAGAAAAAAAAAAAAAAAGTAGCAAATGAATGAGACACAACTTTCTTATGATTTACCCCAGCCCTTGATTACCCAAAGGGCTGAAGTAACATGTTCTACTTTGCAGCCATCCCTGTAAAGCATAAAGAGGGGAAAAAAAGAGGTAAGTTATGTTTTTCTTCCATTTTTCAAAATAAATGTTTTCCAGAGGTCACACAAAATGGAGGCATTAAGTTCTTGGATTTAACAGCTGTAACAGTGTGTGGCTCTTCCCTACTGCAAGAAACTGCACGTGTTCTGTCTCCTTTATAACACCTAGTTTTCAGAAAAGGTGGGAAGCAGAACATGATGAAGAGCAGCTAATAAAGTTTGATCTACTGTGAACCAAAATCAAAGGCTTTTGATATTTGCAAGACAGCACACTCTTCTCACAGCGAGAGACTGAGGCAGTTTGAAGGTTGAGCTTCCATCCCAGCACAAATTTCAAAGCTTTGGAAAGTAATAGATGGTTAGAAGCTAACAGAAACAGCTTTCTTCTGAATTTATACTTTTAATAAGGGTGCACAAGCTTGCAAAACCTACAAGACACACTTTATTGCTGGAAATGTCCCTGCAGGACTAATGCTTTCCAAGTGACCTGTAGTTCTGACACACCTCTGCACTGGAACAGTCTTCTTTTAATTTCATTTTCCCCCACCCCACCCCTCAGCTGCTGACTCAGGAAGACATCGCTACTTCAATTACATGCTGGAGAGGCTTTCAAGCCTCATCCTTTTACCTTCACAGTGGTGAGAATAAGGAAAAAAAAATATTAAAAATGGAAGCTAAAGTTGTTTTTTTTTTTTCCTGCTGCAAGTCCAGAATGTTGGCCCTGGTAATATTTACGTTTCAAGTTTTAGTCTGGACATCCCCTTTCTTCCCCCCATCCCATGAGATATGTATTAGTTTCCTATATGCTTTACTTGTGATCAGGAAAGAAACTACCAGTTCTGCCACTGTGATACTATCCAAGGCATACAAAATATTTATTTTTTTATATACCATTCATCCAACTTATCTCCACTTCCCAGCCAGTCCAAGACACTATCAGCAACCTTCATAAGTCTCTTGTCTTAAAACAAAATTGTTTTTTCCCTCCAGTTTGTCTGAGTGTTTTTTATACTTCTTTCTTGGACCATTTCCCAGGCTCATATATTCTCTCTACGTTGCTTCAGTTAATTACTTATATTTGATGGCCACCTCTGCGAGCCCTATTACTTATTGCCACTTGTGAACTGCTGTAATGTAGGGTGTTTGTCACTTACACCAAGGTCACAGCCAGCCCTGTTATCATTTGGTTGCATTCCCTATCCAGTAATATTGATGGTGGTGTAGCAGGAAGCATTTTCAGCTCACGCTGACCCCGTACGAACAAGCACAGTGTATTCACCTTACATTACTTCTGCTGAGTAAGCCTTTAGTTCTCAGCAGTGCAGTGCTGCAAATGTTAACTGTAAGTCATCTTGGTGAGCTGGGAAGCAACATAAAAATTCAGTTGCTGCAGTTTTTGCGGCTTGAAAGGTGACATTGGTCATTTCTCCCCTCAAGCTTTTGCTGCTTACTGCTAATCTCCCATCCACTGGTCCTTGCAAGTGGGAGTAAAAATAAAGCGTCACATTATTTTATGAGAAAAAGGATACTTTTTTTAATTATTTTTTAATTTAGAAGGACCTTGCTAACTTTTACATTCTAGAAATTTACCTTCTTACATTTTCAGTGTCCTGAATACAAGTATTCTACTATGGTTTATCAATAATATTAAACAGCTATACTAACAGTTCATAGTTAGCAGTTTGGGAGATTTGACTCCAGATGGATTTACATGCTCCCACCTGCTTTCATCCTATCCCGCTGCTGTGCTTTAGCAAGCCCCTATTAACCCTTTACATATGGGGTTTTTCTACATCCAACTGAATTGCACAGTCCCCAGTTCCTAAAGCTGGCATACTCCACTTGCCTGCTTTTATCATACAGTCTCCTTCTCAAGAAGGATGATGAGTGTATGAGGCAATATATTTTCATTGTTTCCCGATATTAGCGAGACAGAAGGCTGGATAAAATCATTCAGAATTTTTCTGAACAAAGGAGAGAAAAAAAAAAAAAGAGCCAACCTTCATTCAAGCTGCAGACACCGTTCAGCTCAGTGTCACTGTGGCCAAGCAGATACCTTGTCTGGCTCTCAAGTACGACACCTCTGTCCGTGCTGTTTTGCCGGTGACTGACACGGCTGTGGCAGTGGGCCAGCCACCAGAGTTCCTCATGCCTCACCTTTCCTAGCTGAAAATGGAAACGACGACGACCCTGAAATTCCTGCTTTGAACTTTTTTCCATCGCTGCTTAGGGGAAAAAAAATAACCCAAAACAACAAACCAAATCACCCCCACAAGCAGTTTCCATAGGAAGTTGTAACACACAACCAGTGTTCTCAGACAGTTTCCCTTTAAGCTGCGAGGACTTTTAACCAGGAATACGTTTCAATTTATTTCAGAAACCATTAGCGTAGTAGTCAAAATATAAGAATCCACACTCCTAAGGAAAAAAAAGCTTCAGGCTATAAAGATAGAAAAATGCTCCTCTATCTTTAAACAAGCCTACAGGAAAAATGTCAAAAGTAAAGACAGATATGAAATCGTGTTTTTCCAAACTGCAATCTTATGCACAGGTCAGTAGGCCAAAAGTTTTATCTAAAAATTCAAGGCTTTTTATTCATATTCTGGGCACAGAAAGTACAAAGTGAACTCAAATCAAGGACACACAGTTTATTTAAGAATCAGTATTGAAAAGTTCACCAGCATAAACAGCCTAAAATTATATTTAATGTGTCTATGGTGATTCAGAAATATGCCTGAAGAACATTAGATAGACTTTAGAAAGTGCTACTAGAAACACATTATTAAAAGTCAGTTTAAAGTTTAGCCGGTACAATGTTTTCCCAAAATTCAATCATTGTTTAATTTAATACTCCACTTACTTTGAATAGAAGCTCAAATGTAAAATTATCTATATTAAAAGTAACATTTGCTCATTGTTCTGGTTGCTACGGCCAGATATTGGATAATTCCAACTGTAGAGGTAAAAAGTATCCATTTAATTAAGAAAGAAGAGAGAACAAAAAGACTAGAACAGATACATACTAGAGAGCAAGATAGGCCCAGAAATGAATAAATAGGCACTATTTAGACAGGAGTGGTAGAACACAGAGAGGATTTGGGCTCAGCCTCTGAAGGACTCTGAGTTGGGCAATGTGTACCACTGTATCTATTCAGATAAAAAGATCAGCCACTGCAGCTGAAATATAAGTTAATTTGATAATTAGCAAACAGATAGTTTGTGACAGATACAGCATATAGGAACATCTGTGCCATAAAGAAAATGGTCTTGAAAACCTTGATCTTTTTATTGGGTGAAATCTCACTCAAATAACTTGGGAAATTCATATAATTTTCTACTATGTTAGTTCCTGCATATATAATCAAATGGACAAGAGGCGAAGTTTAGAAAAATTCAGGCTAATTTAGAGCAGACCTGTCAACCCAAAGTTCCAGCTATGGCAGCACAGTGAGCAGCGTACTGAAGAAATACTATTGTACATAAAGCAGAATGTCATATTGGCAAACCTTGTAATCCCTGTAAGGGAGAACACCAGCCATGGAAGAGCTAGGTTATAATTCTAAAAATAAACTAATTTTTTCCAAGAACTACTTCTAATTAAATGTCATTTTTTTAAAGCAAAAATAATGTACTAAAGTGTTTTCAGACATTAGGCAGAGAGCAGAAATAGCATGATAGAACTAAGCCCAAAAGTTATACAAAACTGTATCTTTCTACAAAGTATAGGAAAAAAAATATTGGTTACATATTTGCCTAGCTCTAGACAAGAGCTCATTAAAGTCTGATAACATCCTTGATTTTAAGCCCTTAACTAACCCTAATCTTACAAAAACATTTAGATTTAGCATCTCAAACACCTAAAATGATCAGAAGTATATGCTGGTAAACCTCCAGTAAAACACTATTGTCATCATCTGTGGTTAGAAAAGGCATGTTCCAATCAAAAGTTTCTTTTTACTAGATATTAAACAGTCTATCAATACAGAAATGTTAAGAGTGACAAGTGGAACTACATCAGCAAACATTTACAGAAGTTGTTGTACATTGTTATTTCAAGGTTCATTTGTTAATATGAGGGCTTTTTTATTGGCTTAGTTATCTTAGTGTACTCTATTTCTTCAGGTGCGGTAAAAAGGAAGGCATTCCTCCAGAACTCCCAATGGTGAGTTTGAATGAATTCTAACACATTCTTAAGGTTATGCTGAACTTGCCCTTTTTGAAATTTGTATTCCTATCCTGTCAATTATACATGCATTCTATCTATATCTTCAACCATAATCAAGCTTGTTTAGTTAAATAGTTATTATTTAATGAACTTTTATTACATTTGATGCTTTATTTAAAAAGACATGCGGTTATGAATTTACTCCTTGTTATTTCCCTCTTACAAGATGACATGAGCAGAACATAATTGACTAGAAGCTTAACCCATATAAATTAGCTCCACTGAATCAAAACCAGTTTACATCAAATCTTAACTTGAAAGAAGTTTATCCAAAGCAAGATGACACATTTAATTAGCCATAGTACAATTGTATTTGTATTACCACATAAAATTAAGTCCACTGCTTACCCAAGTAAAAGAAAAAAAATCCACAGTGTTTTGCAGCATTAGATTTCATCCTATCTTTGATAAAGTAGTAACTCCTGCCAGCTAACTTGATGCATAGACTGCTTCCCAAAGACATGCATGATTCACTGTCTGCAACTCGTCCTTTTAAAGAAAAATCATCAGCACTTGCAGAGAAACCATCTCTATCAGTGCTTCCTTCCTCAAATTAAAGATAGCCAGCTTGGCAATGCTCAGAGTTGGCTGTCAAAAGGTTTGACAGGCTTAATAGAGCTACAAACTACGTGCCAAAACAAAAATGGATTGCAAGATTACAACAATCTCACTAACAAGAGAGGGACCAGACCAGGGACACATTACAGAAACTAAAAATCATTTTAAACAGGTAAAGGTAATTAGAGGTAGAACTATAAACAATATAAATCCTAAATATGTTTTAAAAATTCTTTCTAACTCTTAATCTATCATTCCTGAAAAAAAAGGAATACATCTTGCAGTGTTGACCTTAACCATCAAGAAGAATCTAAAGTATTCCCAGAGATTCTGTTGTGGGTTGTCTCCAGCTTTGAGTAGGAAGGGAATGTTTGAAGGCAAATAAAACACCATAAGAGCAGAAGTTGTTACTGTAAGTGGCCTAAACTTCAAGGAGATTCTCACTCCTGGTGCATACCTGTCCATAAGTGCTGGCTCTGCGCATTAATGGCTTTCAGACCACACGAAGGCAAACTGTTGTCAAGCTCTTCTATTCTCTACTGTTTAGAAATGATAGCAAATCCATCTCCTTTAATTTGTTTTTGTTGATGCTGTTAGTTTTTTCCCCACTGACAATAGCAGAGTGGGACTCGCTATTTCTGATGCAAAATACTATCATCAGCAATGTTTGTATCTCCAGGAAAGTTGTGTTGATGTGCCTTGGTTTTCTTCAAATGGTTGCTGTTCCTCCAGATGACTTGATATATGTTTGCACTCACTATATAAAACATGTTAATTTAGGGAAAAAAAATGTTAAAATATAGAGTTATCTACCTTGTGGCCCTTATTGTCCTACTCTGTGTCTTCTGGACTTCTGCTCAATTATAGTGATCATGCCCCACCGGCAGCGTAAAGCCCTGACCTTATTGTAGGGAAATCACCTCATAACCCTTTGCCTCCACGGTAAGGTTATTCATCTTGGTGAGAGAGGAAGACTTCAACTGCAAACCTCCTCCAGGGACTCGTTTATGTACTTAACCAGCAATATAATCACACAGGGAGTAAATTACCAACAACTCCATCACCTCCCTTTCTGCTGCTGCCTGAGAGGTGTGTTTTGGGCTGAGCTGGGAGGTTTGCATGGACAGGAGGTGTGCTGGCCTGTAGAGGTAAATTCCCCTGCACACTGGCCTTGCCCTCACTGTGCCTGTGCCCTGGGCAGCCCCAGGAGGTGCTGTAGGAACCAGGTCAGGCTGATCCCTACTGGAGCCACTGCCACCTTCCCCCTCCTTGTCATCAGGCCCATAGGAAGAGCAGACCAGCACAGTCCATTTTCTCTTCTCACAGAAGAGTTATTCTGTCTCCTGGCCCTCATTCATGAAAATAAATAAAAAATTAAAAAAAAAAATTCTATGTATCTCTAGGAGCATTGCTTTGGTGCTATTCAGGGCGCTGAGCTCAGAACCCATGAAACATGCTGATCTATTCAGTTCTGCCAAAGCAGCACTGGTTTAGTGAAGCACATAAGCAAAAATATTAGATTCTTAGGGATATTGGCCTAGTAAAATTTACATTCTTCAAGACTTTGGGAGCTAGAGGACTAGTAATTCTAAAACTCACAGTACTGAAAGTAAGGCCCAAGTTTTGCTTCTTTGCATTTTCAGGCATCTGTGCCCTTTTGTTAGGACTGTTCAGGAAATTTGGATTTCCTAAATGGGGATAGGTATTTTGGGTTTCACTGCCTTTATCTGACTAAGTTCACTAAAAGATGATGTTAAGATTTTAGCTGCCTATGTAGAGTCGCAAGTTTATTAGAGCAAATTTATTAAGCAAATTTTATATTCTAGAACATGTTAATAAAATGGCTTCCTAAATTCACCGTTTTAAAAGCAGAGCAATAATGGTTGCAGAGTTCTTTCTATCTTAGTTTGAATGAGTGATCTTACAGGTGTGACAAAAAAAATGAAGCAGACTGATTATTTCCGAGCTGTATCATAGAATCTATTAAAATCACATTTTAAGACCTTATTTAGGATAATGATCCATGTTAGAAACAGATTCCCACTCAAGCGAAGACAAGATTTATAGAAAAAGAGCCTACATTAAGAAGAGAAAATAGACTTTCAGGTGCACAAACTCTTCATATTTGAAACAGGAAAAATTCAAAGTTGCATACAAATTGCAAACAATTAAGTTTAACTGTATATATTAGTCAGACCATCAGAAAGAAAGATGTTTTCTGACGACAGAGCAGAAAGCATTGTAGAAAAGAAAAAGGTTGTTATCTTTCAGGGAGAAAATCCATACTGTCCATAACCATCAAACAGTAATTAAAGTAGCAAACAAAAGAAAGGAGATAGTAATCATGAAACGGAAAGACTGCATCCATGAGGCTGACAAGCAGCTCAGATTATCCACTACAACAAACTTAAAAAAGGTGTTATATTTCTATCCCTCCTATGGTGCTGTGCTCAAACTGTCATTCTAAAGACATTAAAAAACCCTGAGGACACTGAGGAGCCCTGAGCTTCTTGTCAGATTCTCTTGACCCTTTTAAATGACAAGCTTTAGCAGAAAACAGTCAAGAGTTTACCCAAACTAATTTCTACCCTCAAAAACACAGTAATTTTTTCAACCAGAGGAAAAAGAATCCAACACACATACTGTGAACCAAGAATTATTACTTCTTGGTACTATTACCAGTAATAGTTGTACTAATTAGTAGTAATAGTAATAGTTGTACTAATTAGTCATTATAAATTAATTTTTAAAATAAACAAGATAAATGAGACATGCCTTTAAATACTACCATATCTTCTGAGAACTGTTGTGATACCACTCAGCTACCCAAAGAGGGTTTTTACTACACTGGAGTAGTGTTCTGGAAAAATACCTCCTATGGACAGTTCTTTTTCACAAAAATACAACACTTGAAAAGTTGCAACCAGTGCTAGAAGAAGTTTCAGTCTTAAAATACATTTCCCAGAAACTCCTACCTTTCAAACAGCCCTGTTTAGCATTAATCCCCCCAAATACACGATACAGATCAAACGTGACTTGTTTACACCTAGGGAAAAGGCACAAATCTAGACACTTCTAAAAGATGTCTCTCATGGTGAGGGAGAGAATATCACTCCATACCCAGTGCACACACTTTCCAAAATGCAGGGAACATCATCCAAAGCACCAAACAGTGTTCCCCAGATAGCTTGCATGAAACAACAGCCTCACGGTGACCTTGCAGAGACAATTGATAAAGGGCACAGGCACCCAGGGAAGGGCATTTATCAAGAATCATCTCTGACTCCCACCTCCTTCCCACCAGGGAGGCTCCCAAAAAGCCTGTAAAAGATGAACTAATTCACATGTGAACTGGAAACTGGAATTCATAACACTAGAGGATACTCACAATTATGTACTCAATAGAAGCACTGCCCTTATGGAATGCTGCAATTTCCCTCTGTTAACCAACAACAACCCACACAGATGATAAATGCCCTATCTCCTTTTCTTGTAAGTCAGGAAAAAAGGTAAAGACATGGTTAACACCTCTGTACAGATGCAGATGCCAATTATCTATTATCCCATGGTCTGAGTAACACAGCTAATTAAGTTCGAATAATTGTTTTCAACTGGTATTTCGTTTTAAAGATTGCTGTTTCTCTTTCAGACAGGAAGAGCACATATCCCTACAAGCTGCAGGTTTTCTTCCAGCCTATACTGATTGGTCTAAGATGCTGCTTCCAGTCAAAATATTGTAGACTGTAACAGCTGCAGTAGTACTGCTGCTGCAACCAAGTGCTATATAAATTTCAGAGACCTAATTGACCTGAAGATGTTACACTTCCAAACACACAGCAGTAAGAGAGACATCTGTGAAAGCAATTTTAGACCAAAAGGGAAATGAAAGTAAACATAAACTGTGAGTCAGTTACTGTGCTAGTCTGCTAACAGACTTGGGAGAGTCTGATGGAAATGGACGAAAAGGAAAAAGAGGCAGCAAAACCAATTACTTAAGATAGAAAAGATACATCAACTACAACTCAACTGTTCATGTGAAAAGCTCCTATAGGAGAAGGGAGGGGAAAAAAGTAAATGATAGAAAGAAATAAGATTGAATTAAAAGTTAAAATTAGATGACAAAACAAAAAAAAGGCCCACATAACTAATATTTATTTCACTATGCTCCTACATTTTGTCACGTATCTTTGGTAGGAAATTTAAATGAAAACTGTTACCTTAACTGAGGAAAATTGTTTATGAAATTTGTCTTTCGGGCCACAGAGATTTAAAGTCCTGGGGTCTGATAAAAGAAAATTCTAGCTGCAAATATGCAGGTCCCCTCAACCCTCCCCTCCCCATCAAAAAAACCCAACCAGCCAAACAAACAAGAAAACCCCAAACCAACCAACCAGGAAAACAAACAAACAAAAAACCAAAACCCAAACCAAACAAACAACAAAAAAACCCCAACCAACTCACCAGCAAGGCTTACATTTACTCAAGTTACTTTCTCTGTTGCTGCCTATGCCCCTTTCCAAACCATTACATATACTGGTAATCTTGTCAGTGTCAGTTCTGCAGTATCAAAAGAGAAATTCTCAGGACAGTAAATTTCTAAGCAGGACAGATTTAGACTAAATGAAGACAGTTATACTCCTCTCACTCAGACCACTACACCCATTAAGATCTCATTAGTCAGCCAATTGCCTCATCCTACTTAAGATATTAAAGAAATGAGCGGGTCATAAAATTCTCATAACCATTCATTTATATCAGTGTATCTTCACAAAAGTATACTTCATACCCTCTGATGAATAACAGCTTAAACTTCACTGTGCACATTGTGGAGAACTCCATTAAAACGAGGTAATTTTGGTTCAAAGTTGTAATTTTGGTGTCCATCAGAGTGGGCTATATAATACTTCTGGACCTTTCATGTAACTGTCTGTATCCCAGGAAACAGAAGCATTTGATATAAGGACAAGGGCAAAATGTCTCCAAATCCCAACACTCTACCCCCACTCAATGTGTACTGGGCTCAGTCCAGATCCCTCTATACTACTGGCCATGAGTAGTCTTAAAGAATTGACTTAAGCTCCCAACACCTCAAAATTGACAAATAAATCTAGCATATCTTTTATTTCTCCCTTCTTTCTTCCCTATTTTAGGAAAAATTAAAGTTTTACAGCCAAAAACTTTAGCCTCAAGCAAAGACCACACTATTTTGCACGTCAAGTGATGATCTGGTTTCTATAAAGGTGTATAGACCTAAAGACTTGCACACTACTAGTGTTGAAAGGACACGGTGAAAAGGGCTGATCCTATTTCAGATAGAACCACTGATGAAAATTAATTCTCTGCCTGTGATTTAGGCAGAAGCACAAATTCACTTGCTCTAACAGCCTGACTAATCTACTCCAGATGCTTCAGAGGAAGGAACAAGAGATTCCCAACATGTACACACAGTGGATTAGTGGCACAGTGGAAAAGGTAAAGGCAGGATGAAAAAAAAAAAAAACCAGCAAGATTAATCACATTGAGAAAAAAGGAAAAAGCAAAAAATAAAAGTGAAGAGGCAGTTTTGAAAAGTGAAGATAAGTACACAAATTCCTACCTTGTTTTTTAGAACTAAAAGGTCCCTTCTGGGAGCTTCTTCATACCTTTCTGCAAGTACTACAAAAAGCTAACCTGGCACAGAAATATACGTTGCAACCAAACAAAACTTCAAGATTGCTTTTTATGCACACAAAAACTAAACCAGCATTATTATTGATGTCCTAAAACTATTGAAAGGTATTTGCTCAATCTAAAAAACCCACATAGAATAAAATGGAAAGAAAATTGTAGTTACCATGAGAGAAACATTCTAGACATCAAAACCTAAGGAATGTGAGGGTTTTTTAATCAAAAAGGATGTTAAGCAAATATAAGACCTATCAGATCTCTTTTAAAATAGAGGGATTTTTTTTTTGTTTGTTTGCTTGCTTGTCTGGATTTTTTTATTTTTTTACATGCCACACGGTCAACATTACGGTAACCCTTCAGGATAAAAATATTCCAAGAACTATTCTTGAACTGTTTGAAAGTGTCACTAACATGTCAAGGCAAAGGGCATTAACACCTTCCAAAGGTGCTAGCAGTTGCTTCAGAGCATTCCAATCACCTGCTGATCAGCAGGACAAGAGGCTCCAGAACAGAAACACACCCAGTTATCCCACAGAATACGGAGAAGCATTCACCTTCCAGGAAGATCCTGCACATCACAAACTTGTCCGGGTTTTAGCCTTTATAAAAACCCACAAAATAAAATCAAACCCCAACCCCTACTCAGGGACAGACTGCTCACGTTGGTCAGTGGGTGGTGAGCAATTGTATCATGCATTGCTTAACTTGCTTGCATTTTATCTGTCTCCCCCTCTCCTTTGTATTCTTTTTATTACTGTTGTTATCATTAGTATTTTTATTAAACTGCTCTTATATGAACTCACAAAGTCTTTGTTTTGTTTTTTTTTGGTTGGTTGTTTTTTCTCCTGATTCTCCTCCTCATCGCAATAGCAGAGATGGAGGGAGCAAGTGGCTGTGAGGTACTTAGTTGCTGGCTGGGGTTAAACCACAATACCACCTTACTTCCCCCTTCTATGATTTTAACTTTTAATGAAATAGAATTCAAGATTATCCTATAACAATAGACATTAAAAACGTTGTGAGCATTAGAGTTAACAAAACCCAATGACTTACAGCAAACAGATTTTTCTGTTAGGAGTCTGTTATACATCTAAATTGTTTGCAAAGCCTCAGCAAATAAGATTGAGTTTATCTTTATTCTTTTGCTCAAACTGAACTTTTTTTTCCTGATCAATAGCAATTTAAATGTCATGCTTCCAAGACTAAAAATGCCAAGCTTGGTTCTCTATTTATTTCATGAGATAACCAATTTTCACTTTTAATCTGCAAAGCAATCAAGTTTGGGTTTTTTCAGATTTTAGAATCACACAAAGAGAGTGAAAGTGTCTGCAAGAGAGAAAAAAGAAGGCCTGAATTCAAACTGAATTGACTTAAACAGATCAAGTCAAACTTGATGGGTTTAAGACATGATTTATAATTTAAAACCATCACAAAACTATATTTTTTTAAAAATATGATACCAACCAGATAGATACAGCTCACCATGTTAAGCATTCTCTACATTTTTTTTAATTGGTAGTAAAACTGCTATAAGACAAAAGAAGGAATATACAACACTTGTAAGACACCTATATCAGAGAACACCACATGATCCTTACTAATATCCTTTTCCTAGTTCACCTATAAAAAAGAGAGTTCATAGAAATACTTGAATTATTATTATAATGGAACTGTATCTCAGAATTTTCCCATAGTGCTGTGATCTAGTGAATAAGTGTCAGGGTCTCATAAATGCAAACTTTATCACTCGCTCTGCCTTTTATGAATTCAGAAATATCATTCAATCATCCTTCAATTAGGTTTCTCAGTGGAACGGAATAATAACTTTTAGCTTATAGAAAAGGTATTAATTACTATTGCACACACAAAAATGACAAGAGTTGCATTAAATGAATTGGACCAGTACAAATTTTCACATTTCTACCTTCTTTACACCTGAAATTACTTATTCTTTTCAGCTCAATGTATGGGGTGCTTTTACTCCTGATCAACTTGAAGAACATAGGCCACAGCCAGAAGCCAGGCTCAGAAATGCTCTAAAACACTGATAATCCTAAAGCAAAGAGATGTCATGAAAGATACTTCAAAGCATGGTCTCACCACACCCCTATTCTGGACTCCATGAAGGTCATTCAACCCATCACATGCATCACAGCACACTCATAACTGTGCTGCTCATTTAAAAGCCATAGAATAGTTTGAGTTGAAAGGGACCTTAAAGATCACCCAGTTCCAACTCCCCTGCCTTGGGCAGGGACATCTTCACTAGTCCAGGTTGCTTAGAGCCCCATCCAACCTGGATCTGAACACTTCCAGGGATGAGGCATCCGCCACTGCTCGGGGCAACCTGTTCCAGTTCCTCACCACCCTCACAGAAAAGGAGGGAGACCTTGTTTGCCTTGTAAGCCATCAAGCAGTTTTTACACCTAATCCATGACCTTTTCGTATCATTTCTGCATTTCTCTGCCTCGGAGCGACAAGGAGAAGAGATCTGGATGTCACACCTCTCTTCTTCCTACCCTCACCTTCACCTTTCAGCCCTCCACAGCATCTGATTAAAAAAAAGATAGAGAAACCACACACCAGCCACAACACCCTGGTCTGGGTGGGTGCTGGGACACTCATAGTCCTACCACAAGGATGACGCCTGGCAGTTCTGCTCTATATTTCACATCTTTGCCTCAAACACTTCCCAGTGTCACAGGAACGAGAGTGAACAGTTGCCACAGGGATGGATGGAGGTATTACAGGAATAACACAGATTCACATTGACAATTAAGATAACATAACAGGCAGGCAGAATGCTTTCTTAAAAGCATAATTTCCTCTATTTAACAATAGAGGAGCAGAGATAATTATCATCATCCAAATCTCACAGGGTAAAAAAAAAGCAAATTTATAAGATCAAATCTTCTGCTTTTGTAGGTGTTTTATGCACAGTTTTGTCACACGGTGCTATGGCTTCTTCTGTTTGAATCTTATGGGCTACATTAAAATAATTTATACACATTATTTAGAAAATCTTCAGTCATTACTGCAGCTGACACAGAGAAAACATACAGATACTTTTGGTGGCCCATTAGATACTCCATTAAAATACTCCATTAAAATTTACGAGTCCTGAATTCTAAAGCAGTCTAAGTACTCTTACACTGAAATATTCTTTCCTCTTTACAGCCTAAATCCTTTAATGTTTATTTTGCTTTATAAAAATATAAAATGAACATGAAAATATGTAATTACAATATTCAAAGTAGAAGAAAGTAAAAAGCAATCCTCAGCTACAACAAAATGCATCTTGACATTCTCAAATATATTTTATATCAACTTACTATTTTTACTAAAGTTTCTAAACCATTTTTCTTGCAAAAAGTAATTGTTTCTGACTGAAAGCCACCATTTTCTGTTGTGCATTTAAAATATTTATATTTTAAAACTATTACAATGCAGTAATACAGTGAAAAGACTTAAAATTAATAATTGCAATCATTGCCTTGCTGATTTGCCTGTTGTCCAAAGTAGGAAACCAAGAACTTCAGTACATTTTGCCTCCTACTAAGCCTGCATTTAATGAATATTGAAAGCAGCATTTCCTGAAACCTTTTTAACAGGTTTCACCAAGAATGGTAGCATTTGTAAACTTGCAGAGAGATGTCTAGATATCAAGAACTGATGTTACCAATAGGCTGTCAATGCATCTTCTATGCAATAGGAAAAAAGTAATTTAAAAGAGCTGATAAAACATCTTTCTCCATGAAAAAATACAACCAGAAAACCAAACCAACCAACAAAAAAACCCAAACAAAAAAACAAAACCAAAAAACCACCACAAGAAAACCCCACCCAAAATGACATGTTGTTCATATTTAACTGTCACCTTTAAAAAGAAAAGTTTATATAGACTCCAAAATAACGTGGTGCTTTATTGATCACTTTTACATTTAAATTTTATTTTTAATTGGAAGGGGCAAAACAACTTTGGAAACACTAAAATATTTGAATGTAAACCAAAAGTTTATGCATAAATTCCTTCTGATAAATTTCTAAAATAATCAAATGCCCTAATATCCCTTTATATGAATTGTCTGATATGTCATGCACATTCAAAACCCTGGCTCACACAAGATTTGGTAAGAAGTATTTCCAGAGAGGGTTTATGGAGGTAACACGATTCAAATACTGCCCAGGACAGATGCTGAGAGGGTGTCCACCACAGATGACCTGGTTCTTTGGAGCCACACTGTCCAGAAGCTCTGTTCTCTGCCCCAAAGCAAAAATAACCTTTTTACTTTGCTCAATATTAGAGAGAATTGTAGAGGTGGAACAAAAATAAAATAAAAGCTTTACTGAGGAATAAGATTAGTCCTATATCCCTGAATTTAAACATTAGGAAGTGCAATTCTGTGTCTTTTTGTAATTTCCCCATAAGACACAAACAACATGACAAATTATTGACAAGGAGTGTCCCAACATTCAATTTTAGACCTACGTTCTTCAGAAACTAAAAACACTTATTAGAATCTGGTAAAAGGTTATCACAAAATTAAAGCATGCAGCTCAATTTGGACATACAAAATACTGTGGTCTCTAGTAAAGGTTTTCTTTGAGAATTTTTTTTCTTTCATTCATGTGAAAAAGAAACCATAGCCAGGGTAAGAATGCTCTAAATCTGGAGCACGTTGCTACTTTCATATATACCTTTATATATTATATCTGGTAAAACACTGGAAAAAGCTACAGATGCCTCCATCCTTGGACACATCCAAGGTCGGGTTGGATGGGGCTCCGAGCAACCTGATCTAGTTGAAGAAGCCGCTGCTCATTATAGGGCAGTGTTATTTAGACTAGATGACCTTTAAAGGTCCCTTTCAACCCAAAAATTTCCATGATTCTATGTTCTTTTCCCAAGACTCTAATTTTAAAAGTAGAATTTTACTTGGGGTGTGGAGGAGGCAATCTTTAAAATGTAATTGAGAACTCGTCCTATTTCATTACTCTAGAAACTCCACAGCTGCTAAAACTGCATTTCTTCTCGCTAAACAACAAATATTAATATCTCAAAATACATGGAAACAAAACACAGACATTTTCTTAAAAAGAAACCTAATAATAACAACCAAGGCATTCTGTACATATCTACCTCCATTTACTTTCTCAAAAGTAATATTCTAGGTGATTTTTTCATCTCATTTGTTTTCCTCTCTCCAATGAATTCAATTGATATTCCTAGTACAAGACTGAAGTTACAGATATGTAGAAAAATGAAGGGGTCCCTGGTAAGCATGTTACACACTTCTTAAAAAATTTGGAAACACAAGCTGCAATAAACTTAAAATGAAGACAGAATGAAAGACTTGTGATTTGTTCCAGCTCACCAAGCACAAGATCACACTTAGTGATTCACTACAATGACAGTTTCTATGAGCTCATTGATAGTAAAACATCTGCTGCCACAACACCTGGAATTTGTTCTACTTTGCAAACAGAAAACTAACACAGCACAGTCAATACCATGGCAGCTTTCAAAAGAAATAGTTGTACAATAAGACAGGAATTCTGTACATTTGACAGAAGTTACTAGTTCTAACCTTGTGATTGGCAGATGGTGAAAATACACTTACACACACACACAAAGTTTTGATAATTTGTAATGAAACTGCACTCCAACAAAGTGCTGTAAGTGTGGTTTTGTTTTGATATGTGATTTCTAAAAGGAGTTACCCATTATTTCCTGTGAATAGCTTGTCTGTCTTTCCACTGTCCAAGGTTGTATAGCCACATTATGATAAATAAAAAATATTTCATAATAGTGGAATGGATGCAACCTTCTATGGTACTAGTTTTTCTGCCTTTGCTATTTCTTTGAAACACAGGTGGTTTTCCTTAATAATTTAACTTCTAAGGTTGAAAAAAACCCCACTCTCTCATAGATCTAGTAGCATTTTTTTAAGTATAATTTAAATATTTGTCTCAAAGTAGACAGTACACTATTCATTCCTTTAAATAAGCTTTTGTTGGCTATAAAAATCAAGAAAGAAGTGTAAATGGTGGTATAATGCCTGAGGGAATATTGAGTTCAGTTGTGAAACAATAAAATTTCTTTCCCTTGTGAATCTGAGATTAAAGGTTCATGGGTTTTGTACAATAGCCATGAGTAATGCATACAAGTGACTTTTTTACTGCATAAGATTCTTCTCAGGCACATCTCTTATTTCTTCAAGATAATTCAGATAATCAGCAAGGCAAAGACAACGGATCACATTGTTCTTTGTGTTAAACAGATAATCAATAGTCTAAGGCAATAAAATTAAATGTTTGAGCTTTATTAAACTTGGGAGACTGCTGGTGAGTAGCTGGAAAATAAAACATTAAAAGTCTATTAACATAACCATTATAGCTAAATATTTGCTTTTCCTTCCACTACAACACTGAATCATAATATAAAATAAGTGAGCCTGCAAACTCATTGTTACAGCTGTGTGAGTATTATATATCCATTTAACACCAATAAGAATAAAAATTTGTAATGCAAATGCAGACTGAGGCAATCTACATGAAAATCCAATAGAAGTTTGGCCATATCAACGAACTGAAGAAAACAAAGCCCAGCTCATTATATTGCTTTGTTTTAGTTGTTCTTTCACGTTCCAGCATTTCCTAGATGATTAAAGATTAGTGTGTGCCATGTACTCCTGAGCCACACAAGTTATTAATGTATGCAAGTAGTCCATTAATATATATTAATTGAAACTGCTTACTGTGCACAAATAAACTGTGCAATTAAGCATTTTAATAGATTTAAGCAAAATGTTTGACACTACAGGCTTGAGAACCAAAAGGCTGCAGACCTCAGATAACTCCCAGATACATTGGTTACACTTCTTTTTATAGCTGGCTATTGAAGAATGTTAAAATCACTCAAGTGAACAAGTCCTACTATGTTTAAAATGGAAGTTCAGTTTGAGTTGAAATACCTGGTGAAAACTTCTATTAAAAAAAACCAAACAACAAAAAATAAAGGCAGCCAAAAAAGGCTTCACTTAAAGCATGCCCAACTACATACAAAAGATTTAATAAGCTTGAGTCTTCTCAGTTTTTTTGTGTTTGTAAAATCAACAACTGAAGTTGAGAGTGACAAAGATTGATCTGCTTTAGGCAAGATTAAACATGAAGTTCTTGTACCAAATATGTTTTTATATCTTCTTTGTGAACCTAGCTTTTCAAAATGTCTGGCTCTTCAAGACTTACCTCTATCCACATCCAGATATTATGCAATGCTTCATAAATAATAATATATATAATCCACATGAAAAATAGCTGTAAAGGTCTCTAGGGAGCCTCCACAAAACAGTGGCTATAGAGGATGCTGTGATTCAGCAGCTCTGTTACAGCATGGTCAGCATGAAGATCACAGAATCTCAGACTGGGTCAGATTGGAAGGGACCACAGTGGGTCACCTGGTCCAACCTCCCCGCTCAAGCAGGGCCAAGATCCTGCTGTCTCATTCTAGGTGCCATTGCTGACAAGTGGTGGAAAGTATTAACCTCCCCTCTCAAAACTGAAGCAATTTTTGTAGCGAAACACATTAAAATTTGCTTTCACAGAATAAAACGAAGTTTTAGATTTAAATTAGCATGGAGAAAATGCACTTTCCAAGGATTTGAGAAGTGACACAAAAAGACAGCAAAATATGTTTCAGTGCTATTCCACCAGGCAATGGAAGTACCAGCATGGATAACAGTGGTCTCCAGTTATGCATCAAAATAGGACACCTGTTCCTGTAAAAGTCATCGTAAAACTGCAGAAACTTGACTTTTCATAAAGGTCTTTCCTCTTCTGCCAAAATTTTTATTCAAATGGAGATTTCAAGTTCTATTGGGGGCCTTTGTTTAAAAATTAATTCAAGGATTTCCCAGCTGCTTTGCTCATCAGACATTTCATCACCTCTAGCAACCTGGACAGATTAGGTAAGGTCAAGCTGAACCTTGTAAAATAGGCAGGTATGTTTTTCATTAAAACCCATTTACTTTAATGCTGAAAGCACAGTAAAATTCAAATTAGAAAAGTTTTGTGAAAAAAAGTTCTCTTAAAGGATTAGAATTTGCAGAATTCCTACTACTTTTTTTTTTTGTAACAGTGGATATGCCAATCACTACATGTCAAATTTCCTTCTTTTTTATTTAAAGTATTTTAATTTAGCTACCAAAATTCTTGCATACCAGTTTAACTTCAGTCATAAGTGCTATATATAACTAATACTGTTCTTGATATATCACTTTAGTTGACCTAACTTCCCTGGATTTGTGCAGAAGAGGGAGAGAAGTGAGCTAATAGCAACTTTCCCCAGACTATTCACTGAAGAGACAGTAAACATGTGTTTTCACATGTTTATACAGACAGAGGCTTTAAATTCAGCGTGTAGGAATTGCATTTGCATTACTTAAAAAGTAAATATAAACCTTATCAATCATAATATTTCTATTAACATTTC
The DNA here is from genome assembly GCA_013396755.1 of Sclerurus mexicanus. Taxonomy (NCBI): domain Eukaryota; kingdom Metazoa; phylum Chordata; class Aves; order Passeriformes; family Furnariidae; genus Sclerurus; species Sclerurus mexicanus. The sequence continues at coordinate 440,135 of VWZF01001384.1, forward strand.
TCTCTGAGGAGACTCTACTAATGTGTCTTGACTCATGGCCCTCCTACAGCACAACAGTTCTTGAAAATAACTACAGTGCTGTACTTATTTCCCATTACCTAACTTGAAGATCAGCCTCAAAACAGAAAATCGTTACTTTCCCACTCACACACAAAATATTCACTGCAGAAGGATTAGCCTTTTCATCATTTGTCATATCTGTGGTTTTAAAAGCGAAACTCGTTTGTATCTCAGGTGTTACCATGGGCTTCACATCATGCTCCATTTTGTTCCTTGGCCTAGACATCATCATTTCTTACCTCCTCAGAGTCTGCGATTCAGTTTGTCAGTGCTCCTCACCGTTCAGTTTTCCTGCTGAGGCTCAGAGGGATCATGTTTGACTCTCGCTAGTCATTATTCATCTCTTCAGTACGTGCTCTCTCTGCTCTAGTTTGACCTCTGAGAGCAGTCAGTCCAATGGTCTCCCTGCTTGCCACAGCTCTCTCACTCTCATAGACTGATGTGTGCCTTTTTTCTTTCCACTCCCCCCTTCTTTTTATTTCTTTTTTTTTAATCCCCACCTATTACTCACTCCACTTCTTTCCTAAAAAAATTGTCAGCTGCATTTAGTCACTTCCAAAAACACCCTGAAAATCTCCTCATATGCAACCTGGACTTTCAGTTCTTAACTTCCAAAGAGCTTCCTTCATCTTCCCAAGTTGTCAGGCCTCTCATCATCAGTATTAACTGTCAGTGGGAAAAGCACACAATTTTTTTTTATAGTGTCAGGGTTTTAGATAGTTTTCCTGTAAATCTTCACTGTTGTTGTGTGTTTGGCTCATGAACAGACAGGCCAGACTGCATCCTTGCTACCGAAAGCTCTACATGGATAATATGCACTTTACAGAAAGAGAGAATGGGATATAATTCCATAGTTATGAAATATGCATGGTTCTCAGTTTCAGACAAGCTTACCTTATGCAGTTTTCCAGAAGCCTTCCAGGCAATGCATCTCTTTGCCTTTGCATCTCCTGACTACACCACATGATTGGCTTTAAATTCTGAAGAAACTTAAAGAGGCAGTAAATGAAAGGCAACAGAAAAATAATCACCAATTATTCACTCAGATTTAATTGTCTTGTTTTTATACTACTTGTCTTCTACTAGAAGCAAAAATGTGATATTCAAACAGCAAAATGGAGCAAAGAGAAATTTATATTCCTTTTCTAGAGACTACCATGAAAGGCAGGAAGAGAAGACATCAGTATAAGCAACTATATAGTAAATACCATTTGGAAATATACATTTTTTTCTTTAAAATGCCAAAAAGACTTGTTATTCACATTCTGCCCACCCTCAAAACCAATCAAACAACCTGAATTATGAAGAAGAATTAGCAGAACCAATTATCATTTTTCTACCAAAAAAATCAATGGGTAACAATAGCTCCAAGTTTTAGTAAGCCAATAAAATATATCTTCTAGACCCAATGAGCTAATGTCTTCACATAAGTGGAAAATGGGGAGGCTTGACAAGGAGTATTTAAATGAAGAGAGAGAACACAGCAGTAGGAGAATAAATAGAGGAATATAGAGTAATCGAACTCTTCATGAAAACCAGCTCTATTTCAAAGGTCAGTTGTCTCACGAAGGCATATAAAAGGGACAAAAGCATCAGGCTGTTCCTCTCCTCCCATACTACCAGCCTCCTCAGACCAGGCAACAGAATAAATTCAGGATCCTGCCTTGGCAAGCCTATTCTCACCAAACTGCTGCTGACCTGTTGGGAGAACTGAACTGCCTTTCGTGACACTCCAGGCCAAGTTCCTCTTCCTTTAGTCCTCCCTCTCTCTGTCCACTACAGCAAGATCCTTTTTTCACACAAGTTTCTCTGTTTAATGACTCAACTTCTGACAAGAGCTTGTTGTCTCCGTAAAGAGCACATAAGTGAGTCTTCCAGCTCCAAACATCCAACAGTCTTTTTGGTGCTCTCACAGACTCTACCTGCCACAAGGCTGCATGTCATTGCCTCTCATGACTTAGAGCTAACTATACCCCTTAGATACAGCCAGTTGGCTTAGGCATGATTACACTCACATAGTTTTCTCCATACAGAGAACACTCTTTTTAAAAAAATCAATTTTTAGAGCACATATATGAAAAGACATCAACTTTGAATTTCATATTTCAGCCCTCTAATTCACATTTTTTTCCTTCCTGGGTGTCAAAAGAAGGCCTTTCTAGGCCTCTGTAGTTTTCATTTTGAAAATAACTATTAGGAAATAATGACCATGTAAACAACAAATAAATATCGTTAAAAGTAATCTTAATATTATTTGCACACATAATTTTGAGGTTTGTTTCTGTTTGGTATATCACCAAAATAAATATCTTGACTCCGTGTTACTGCCCCAAAAAGTGTAGTGAAAACACAGGAAATCTTTCTTTTTTCAGGCTCATTCCTAAAATTGGAGGAAACTGAGAACACACTCTCCAGTCCCCACACAGCCCTGATGTGCCCCTCCACATAGGCCAAATGAAGTCTAGGCTCCATGTAGGCCAAATGAAGTCTGGGCTGTCTTCCCAGAAACATTAATTATCATCCGATACACCAAACACAATACTCAATAACAATATCCAATGCTTCAGCAACACTTGTGCACCAAGCACAGTCCAAATATTCGTTCACATTTGTAAGTATCAGTATCAAAAGATCAGAGAAACAGATGTGAAAATAATAAATTCATCTAATCCAATCAGCAGACATAGACATAGAGACTGTTTACTGATTTCAGTTTCTGGGAACCTTAACTAAAAAAAAAACAACCAACCTATATTTCTGAGATTCCTTTAATAAAAAGCTGATATGTAGAAAACAAAGCCAGAATTGCAATGCTCAGCAGTTTATTGTAAAGTGGATTTAATGTTTTCTAGAACACATCACTTTATCCAAGATAAAAGCTATGGATGAAAATCAAGGAAGCATTACAAAATAAATTGGAAGGCCCTCAACAATTCTTCACCAAAAAAAAAAAAATCTAAAATCTAAGTGATTGTAAAAGACAATATTATAGAACAAACATATATCACAAGTAAAAGGAAGAACTCTCAGAGCCACTTAATAAAAAGTCTGTAAAAATATGTAATTGCTCCCTATCAAGCCCTTGTTAAGTGATTTTTGCAGAATAGTTGCAACTGCATCAAATTAAGAAACCTTTTTCATGTGAGTTTTTTTAGTTCCTATTTCATCACTTAACAAGCCTAGTTCTTGGGAAATCCTTCCCAATATTATACTCTTCATTTGCATCCTTTAACACCTAATCATAGTCCAGTTGAATGTCTAATTTCTTTCCTTGACCTTCTCGTTTCTAGTTTATATTCTTGCCTCCCACTTCCACATAAGGCTTGTACACCTCAGAAATACCTTAGATAATGAAATCCATTTACCAATTTAATGGAACTCTTAACATAAAGTAAATTAATCTAGTTTAGCTAACATCATCTTCTCATCACAACAAGCTATTCCTTTCCTGCACAAGGTAGCAAAGGATTCACTCCTCAAAGTTTCCGGACTCAAAAAACAACCTTGGATATATATATATACACACACCTCTCTTGTATACTTAAATAACATAAAGAAAAGAGGTTCATAAAAAGCCTGTTACCCATGTACTTTACCTATCCATGCACTCAGCTACAGCACTCCTACAACAACTCTTACACCTTCCTCAGCCCATCCATCCTGTTTCTTCCCTCTCATGGGTCTCTCTTAAGGTTTCCCAAACCCAAAGGAAACACCTGTGCACACCAGCAGTGACTTAATCAGCATTTTCAATCAGTGATTCATCTCAAGAGTTTGGTTAAGAAGAGGCAGACCCTTTACTATCTTCTAGCTCTGGCTTTATTCATCCTATATGTCATATGGTGTAGCTAAAAATAGATTCTAGGTTTTGAAAGAAAGATTGTCCCTTAAAGATAGCTTCCCACAACAAACTCCCATCCACACCTGCCTTCCTATTCCCTAGGATAATTTCCTCTTACCTCTTAAAAAAAAAAAAAACCCACAAAAACAAACACTTGCTCTCTGATGTGTTCAGACCCTGGAGCCAATAAAAATTTACTTTACATTCAAAAATGTATTTCCATACACAAGGAATGTATAGGCCACAATGAAGCTTGGCTGAGAAACCAAGACCAAAATAATGCAGAAGCATTACAGCTGCCCTAGGGAGATACAAAAGTAGTATTTCTGAACTTAAGCATTCAGTTAACTGTTTTTTTCTTTTCTAGAGTTCGTGTGTTCAATTAGAAATTAGTTTCCCTAAAAAGTGTCTACTTTTTTAGTTAAATACTCAATTCCCTTCCCAAAGTTTTACCTCAACAAAACATTATTGACAAACAGCTAAACGTATACGTTAGTGGAGAAAGAACTGCCTTCTAAATTTATCATAGTTGTAACGAAAAACTTTCTTTTTCTTTCTCTACTTCGGAGCAACAAGGATCTGAAACAAGATAGGGCTTTATTTTATACCCAGTGGTAAACTTACTGACATAATTACTTTGTATTCTAGCCCCTTGGTACATATACACATACATACATACACACACACATGAAAAGAAAAACAACCAAAACCACCAAAAAACCCACAAAAACTTCACCAACTTTTTAAGTGTTTCATTGAGTTCCTGACAAAATCTCTTCTGCCATACACACTTAGAGTCCTTTCACATGGGATTGAGTGCGGCTGAGGTAAGTCATCCTTCACAAATCATTGATTAACAGGGTGCATGAGTGCAAACAACACAGCCTGTTTACTCTCTGTCAACAAGAAGCAAGTATAAAAATAAGAGAGAATATCTAGAGCTGCCACCCTTCTCATACCTCTTACTGCTCCAGCAGGAGAGCAGGTTTTGCTGAAGGAGCACATTGGCTTGTTAGCAGTGGCAGCAGGAGATCCCTACACTCCTCCCTGCCCTCGGGGGAAACTAATCCTGAGCTTCAGACACCTGCAACAGTTCAACATCATATGTACACCTGAAGCCCTGTGGATATTGTATATGCTTTCTTATATTATTTCAGTTTATATTGAAAACACTATTATTACCTCACATAAAAAAGAATTGTACTATTCGAGTTTTGTGTTTCAACTTACCATAATATACTTTAAATTGGAGAACAATTGTCAAGGTGTCCTCTAATGTTGGGAGGTAGATTTGATGATCAAGGAAGCACCTTCCCAAGTTCTTATTTAAAA
>VWZF01001384.1:445392-639572 GCA_013396755.1 Sclerurus mexicanus
AAAAAAAAAAAAGAAAAAGATATTGTATATTTCTATGTTGATGCTCTTAACACTGAATGTCATATAGTCTGGAACTGATACCTTCCATGGATTTTTTTAGGCATGCTTTTTTAATGTTTTGTAGAAGCTCCATCAAAACTATTTTCAGAATGACCTTTCAGTTTTCTTCATCAGAGGGAGAAAGAATACAGAAAATTAAAGACACCAGTGTCTGAATCAATTTTCTTCAACCTTCCTTTTACTCCTCATTTGGCAATGGGAACAGTTTCTCTCTGACACTTTGCTTTCCTCTGATAAACACTTCTGAAGTTTTTATTCTCTCCTATAGTTTTGGGAATGTACTAACTCATTTAGCTTTTTCTTGACATTATCTTTTCCCTGCAGGCCTCACTAAGTGGATATATGTAGCTTTCCTATTTTTCACATTTACTTTAAGCTCATTTTAACCTTCAGTCTTTGTACATGCACAACTATAACATGTGGCTTAGTCTTTGGTTTTTATATATTTATTTGTTTTTTATTATTAAGCTCTGAAAAAACCACTAAGCATGTAGCATATAGAATGACCTTTCAATGGTCCGGTCTCCAATTGCACAATACATTTCAAAAGGTCCAAAAAAATAATCCAAATAGTTCATTTCTCCTCCACATTAAAAAAAAAATTAAAAAAAAATTAGGATCAGAGAGCCCTCACTCTCCCAAAATCTAGGAATCACATTTTCCTGTGTTTCAGGAAGAGTTTTGAACATCAGGAAGATTGTTAAGCACTGGAATGGGCTGCCCAGGGAGGTGATGAAGTCACTATCCCTGGAGGTGTTCAAGAAATGACTGTCTAGTTGAAAGAGTGGTGATCAGTCAGAGGTTGGACTTCATGATCTTGCATGTCTTTTCCAATCAAAATGATTTTGTGATTCTGTTATTCTGTGTTTCAACTCTGCATGTCTTCACATACAACAAAATGAAAGGGCACGCTTTGGCCCTGCTACAATTTGTTAATCCAGGTGCAAAAAGCAAAACACAGATCCTGAAATTGTGGACTCTGGTCCAGGGACATCCAAAAGCATAAACATGCCAGCCCTACTGGCAGGCACATCAGACCTGAGGAGCACAGTGAGTTTGTAGTGTCACACTGGTTTGCATATACAAAGTGTCTTCATGTTACCTGTGCAGAGAGACCAGAGACACGCACCACACAGGAGCTCAAATCTCCTTCAGATGCCACTGCTTTGGTTACAGAGGATGTTCAGAGAGCTAAAGGTTCCCCTCCACTTAACTGGATTTCCTTTGTCTCCTCTCTTTGTGCCCCTTCTCATCTCAGACATTCTTAGACATGATTGTGACTGTACTGGATGGAAGGGGAAAGCAATATTATCCACCTACTGAAAGTACCCAGTCTTTTAACCAACTGCAAGCCCAATAGCATCTGAAAAAAATGGCAACAGCTGAGAGACCATGGAGTTGTGATCTGCAACCCTTCCTATCTGTTGACAACAGCTGTCAATCAGACTGCAAATGTCTTGGGCTTTGGAACAAAAGGATTGTATGGGGGGCTAGATATGGGACTGTATAAGGGGATAAGGTGCTGAATGACTGCTCCTCTTCAATAATACTCCTTCATGCACTGCAACAAAGATAACTGCTGTCTTGAGTTGCATGAAATCAGTACTTAATCTTACATTTCTTACCTTTCTTTTGTAAGAAATCTTGTTGTTTTTTATTATTCTCCAATCTTACAGACCAGTGTTTCTGTTCAATATAGAATAATTTTTGTATATATGTGGATTTGTACTGTTTCTCTTTGACTCCTTTTTGAAGTGTCATTTTGGTAATTCTAAATTTTGCTTTCTTCCTACATTTTCTTGTCACTAGATGTACTGGATATTGGGTAATATTGGGTACTTGAGAAAGAGATTATTCTAGGAAGACTTCAAAATTCAGTTTCACACTCAAATGTTGTTCTTCAGAGACCATTCTACTGTTTTCCTTACAAAACTTCCCTATATTGAATTTCTGCCTTCATGAGTATATTCCTTCTGATAGTCAGAAGGTATCTCTTGCTATTATAAATGGGAAAGTTAAAAGGAAGGAGTCCCCATTTTTCAAATTGTTTCATCCAGAGGTGATGAAGTGGCAGTAGCCTCTTGGACTTTTTTTTTCAAACAAACCAGTAAATACAGATAAATAAGGATAAAAATTAAATGCAAGCACAGAAGTGAAAGCATTTAATGTGGATTATACCTGCATTTAGGGAAAAAAAACAGCACGCAAGATCTGGTGAAGTTTCATACTGCTTTTGGGAGAGCACAGATTCTGCTCTTTCATTAGTACACTCCAGCAATACCTGCATATTAAGAACATACACATTGCTCACTTTAAATATGTTCAAACTTGTATATTTTCTGATTACTCTTGCCCTGGGAAAGGCAAAACAAGCTTGTCAAATATGTCTAAGGTTTTTGCATGAGACAAAGCATTAAAAATGTTAAAAAGAAATCCTAGACATAACTCTACAACTGGCTGTAAGAACTACTTGCCATTAATATGCATTTTAACACCTGAGAAGTTCACTGAAGCTCACCATGAGTGGGTTTCTTCTCAAATCTTAACTTTTAACAGAATGTTGTTATTAGTCAATATAAGTACATAGGGGGTTTTTCCACACTGAATAATCATTACAAAGTTTTTGTTCCCTATGTATTCAAACTATATCATGTGAATACTTCCAAAAATAAAATAAGTATTATACTTGACCAGGACTTTGGATCAAGGAGTCAAGCCTGTTTGTTGCTCATACTATATATCAGCCAGTTATTTGCCTTTGTATGCTAGATTTTATTTCATACAAACGTATGTCTTACCACTTACCTTCCTGTATAGGAATGCACGCTTTGCTGATTACGAGATATAAAAATGTAATGCTGATATATGACAGGCACAGTTTGCTTTACTGCCACCCCATGTCCACATAAACTCAGGTTATTTTCCAAGGGCGAGTTGGAAACAGACATGTGTCATCACATTTACTGACCTTGGAAACTATTCCAAGGGGCAACTATTCCAATCACCTTCAGCTGGCACTGAACAGAAGAACAAAACAAGAAGATTCTTAGTCTCTAGAAAATATTGAAATGTATTGTATCAGTTATCTAACCATGTGTCAGCAATTTACCCACTCCATGCAGTACCAGAATTATGTATCATTGAAGTCATATACTACAAAGAAATAGCTAAACACATTATATACAGCCTTGCTTATGTTATGCAATGCAGTATACATGTATCAGACACAAATGCACACAATTAAGGAACATATAAGTATACAGATATTATTATAATTATTACTATACTTCAAAGAACTTTGGTTAGCATAATGTTTTATTTATTTGCATGTCCTCCATCAAGACATTAGCGAGAGTGATAATTGATCAAGCAATTGCATTTTAATTGTGGTAATAGAGCAGCTTTGTGATTTATTCCTCTTTGTTTTGTTTCACTACAAAGTAATCATCGTTGCTCAGATGTTTAACCACCCACCCAATTTATCTATTAAAACAGTTTCACAGCCATATTCCATTAATCTCTGTAGGCTCTACAATTCTCTCCTTCACAGAGTAATTTTTTAATTGTGATGGTGTTGGTTATTGCCTCCTTCATTTGCACTTATCTACTATTTTTGTTAAATTTGCAGATGATGACAGTGATTTCACATGATTTTTTAAAATACAATAGTCCAGAGCCTGTTCTCTTCTAAACTGATGTTAATCAAGAATCTCCTTAAGGTGATGATGACAAGTGTAACAGAAGTAATAAACTATGAGAGGTATGTTCTGAACTCTCAGGTAAACACAATTTGTCCTAAGCAGACCTAAAGAGAAAGAAAAACAAAACAGTGAAACAATATTTGGTCAAAACTGCAAACAACTACAACATCTTCCTTTACAACTTGTATTTACTAGGGCAATAGTCACCTGTTTCCAAAGTAACATAACTGAAATTTATTTCTTCTATTTGATAAGAAAAAATATGTATGTATAGCTACAGTGATAACTGAAGATGTGCTTTCATAGAAGAATTTCATTAATTGTTCTAGTATACCTCCTCTGATGACAGAAATGCTACTGGTTTGGGATATACTTGTTACCTAAAGGATTAAATATCCAAACCAAAGCAGCAACAGAATTCAAAGAACAAATAGGTAGACACTTTTTGCTACAAGACGCAAGGTCTTAGACATGCAAGCTATAAGGTAGATTTGAAATGCAGTACTGAAGACCTGATTTTGAACTCATACTCATCAGCATTTCTCTTGCCATAGCCTACTGATGCACAAAATGCTGATTTCCTCCTGTTCCCTCTGTTGCTCTGTTCCAAGGTGCATGGCACTTCATTCAAAGAGTGATCCAGCTCCTACTGTTGAATTCCAAAGTGCAAGAGTTGTTTAAACACACTTCTGCCATGTTTTGTTTTAAAATTATTTTGTCTCCTTCTGTGTATATACCTAGTGAAATAATGGACTAGTGGTGAGTAATCTTGTGTTGTTTGTATGACTTTTCAATAATATTTGCATTAATATCCATATTTATGTTATTAGCTCCCAGCTAGACTGTAAAGACCTTGCCATATAAACAATACCCTACACACTGGATCTTTAGAACAATGTCCCCTTGATGCTGATTTCCATTCCTCTATGTAGGACAAGTGGGCATGTTTAGACTTTCAACCGCATTGTGAGTTGCAATATATTTCAGGCTTTATTTCTAGATAGTCTTCATACACTATTTAAAGGACTTCATTACATGCACAGTTTTAAGCCTATTAATGTTTATTATCTAGATGTATGCTTGCTATACAACATCTACAGACAATAATAGAAGTTAACTATGTATAAGACTCTTGCATATATAAGTGCTTATATTCTCAGTTCTCTCAGTTATGTTGACCTATGCCATCATTATCTCACGTTTCCTCTCCATATAGTAGTCCATACATAAATGCTGCATCTGCTTTTTGTTCTTTTCACTGCCTGAATTTTAAAGTGGGGTGTTTACTCAAATGATTCCTTACATCCAAAAAGGGAAGGTAATTAGAATACCATAAATTGTCTGTCTTTGCATTCTCTAATGGAGAAAACTTATCCTGATGACCGTTTTTTACTTTTTTTTCTGTTTTTATTAGGAATAAGTTGCTTAATTTTAAAGAATGTTTGTTTCCCCTCTTTGCACAGAGGAGCAGATGTGCCCTTGGAAAGTCATAACTTGAGGGGAAAAAAACCCAAACCATAGGTAAGTGGAATTCAATGAATAATTGATTACTGTATTAACTACATTATTATTAGGGAACACGAAGGATAATTTTGAAAGTGCAAGGGAGTTAAAAAAATTAAAAAGGCTGTAGACAAATAAAGCCCAGTTTTAAAAAATCAGACACATCCCTCATACCAGACCGCACAATAGCCCTGCAAGAGCAGCTATGAAAGGGGAGACGGCATGACATCCGTTCATAATGTGTCTCTCTCCCGCTCGAACATTGCAACACGTACCACAATAGGCGAGGTGACGAATCAATTAAGCGGCACTCGGCCCCGGGGCCGCCCCCGCTCCGTCCCCCAGCCCGTGCCCGCCCCGGAGCTCTCGGCTTTGTGGGCTGCAGGACCCGGGGGGCGCCGTCGCCGCCAATCGCGGCTCTGCCGGGCTCTATTTGTGTGCAATGCCTCCCGCTCCGCGCCCGGAGAGTAACGCGGGCAGCGCGGACGGAAGAATCCCCTCCCGGAGAAGGATTTGATTTTTTTTTTTTTCCTGATAACTGGGAAGAATCCGGTTTCATCCCCCCTTTTTTTACTCAAAAGTCTGTTGAGCAGCTTCTCGACTTCTGCGCGCTTCCTCTCTCTTTCTCTCTCTCTCTCTCAATCCATATAAATACACGGAGCTCTGCCCTCGCTCTATGCAAGGAAAAGTTGGGAAGGACTGCCTGGATGATGGAACCGCTAGTTTTCTGAGAGCCTTCTGATCCCGGAGGGTGAGTGCCCCAGCTGCCCAAGTAGCGGCCGGTGCCAGGCTCTGTTCGGGAGCCGCAGGGATGGGGTGGCCGCTCCCCCGCCGCGCTCGGGCACCGGCACCGGGAGAAAGGAACAGTTTCCCGGAGGCGCCGGGAGAGGTCATCGCGGGAGAAGGGATGGGATGCGAGAGTCGCGGGCGCGCAGGGATAGCGGTCCAACAAGTTTCTCTGCGGGTACCGGCGGCGTTCGCGTTGTCGGGAAAAGTTGCCGGGGGCTCCGCGGGATGCGCACCCCGCTGGACCGCCGCCCATGGGCTCGGGTGTTATTAACAAAGAAGTTTGACCGCTGCGCAAGCTAGCGTCCCCTCGCCGTGCCCGCCGCCCCCGGGGCGATGTCGAGGTGCCTCTCCGGCTGTCCTGCCACCGAGCGGGGCGGAGGCGGGAGGGATGCGGGATCTGCACCGCAACTTCTGGCGGGGCGGTCCCCGCGGCCGGGGGGAGAATCGACGGCTTTGTTTTAGCCGGGCTTGCAGGAACCTTTCCCCATCTGGGTGCGGATGCCGGCGCTGCGGGGGAAGCGCCCTCCTCTGTCCCCGCGAGCGCCCGAGCCCCCGCGGGGCGGACGGGCGGAGAGCGAAGTTCAGGGAAGGGGGGGAATGTGTCTGTGCGTTTCTATATGTATATATATATAGGTGTATAAATATCTCCAGAAATGGAAAGGGCAGCGCGGGAAGGGGGGGGCTGTGGCTGCGCTCCCGCCAGCCCTTGGCGGGGGCAGCGCCCCTCTACGCAGGGGGATGCGCAGCCCGCACAATGGAGCGCCCCCGGCGCGGCGGCGGCGAAGGAGGAGGAGGGAAGTCGTCTCCGGCTCCGCTGCAGCAGCTGCTCCTGCTGCGGTAGTGCCGCAGCCCCGCGTCGCCCCCGCCCCGCGGGGCAGCGCCCCCGCGGAGGATGCTCGGCCCGGCCGGGGTCGGGGTACCGCGCTCCCGCGGAGGATGCTCGGCCCGGCCGGGGTCGGGGTACCGCGTCCCCGCAACCGCAGGGGGGGACCGGACACCCCCGGCCCGGAGCGATGCGGGGGCTCATCCCCCTCGCTCGGTCCCCGCGCGGTTCGGCCACGACCCTCCCCTTCAGTGCGAGGGCGGCAGCCGGGAGTGTTGCCGCACCTGAGTGTGAAGGTATTAAAAAGGAGAAACGCGCACGGGGACAGAAGGGCAAAACGCGATATTCAGAATGCAATTAAACTTGCCTATAACACGATCAGAATCTATTTTTATTTTTTTTTTGTAGTATTGTGCGTTTGTTTTTTTCTTCATGGTGACTTGGGGGTATTAAGGCTAATTAATGATCAACGACTCAAAAAAAGGATTTAAGTGGAGTTTAGACGTTTTTCAATATAATTTCACGTTTTTGTTACAAACGGAAATTTTGAAATTGCTGATTGTTCTAAGTACATGGAAGAACTTTAGAGGCTGCTTTTTTTTTTTTTTTAAGAAAAAAATTTTGTTCTTCACAGATGTGTGGATGGAAGGAACAGTTCTCTGACCCAAGAGCATTGTGTGTAGATACATGTTGAGGTTCAAATGAAAGGCAAGAACTGACATTTGAGAAAATTACTTATTAAGCTGAAGTTCACCCTCTTCACTAAAGAAAAAAGAAGCCTGTGTTGGATGCAGTTTGCAGACAAAACAGGTTAAGAATGCCCTGTTATATTATGGAGTAATGAGACTGATCTGCACACATTATGTCTTACTTTTACTACCTGCTGATTTTCTAAATTCCCTTTATATTTGTCTGCATGCATGTTTTCTGCTTACATCTTACACTGCTGTACATTCCACTGGCATAAACGGGCTATAAGAGTGTGGAAAGAGACCTAGCTTTTGGTGGTTAGGGACAAGGAGAGAAGGCAGAGAGCTAATAAAATTATTCTAGTGTTTCTCAGAGTAGTTGATTGCTTTTCAGCCTCTCAGCAAACATGGCCAAACTTCTGAAAATTGTGTAGCAATTGTGTCCTGAGCCCCTACAATAACAGATTCCTACAAGCATTTTTGGTACCATGACTGACACTTGCCTAGGAGCTGCACTGATTTCCATAAGAATCCTCATAAAAACAAAGGATGCCATTGTGGAAATGTGAAACAGCTTGGTGGTTGTTGATTGACTCTTTAGTTAGTGAAAGAAAAATTCAATCTTTTCCTCTTACTTTCCTTGGCAATATTGAATCCTCAATATTGAATATTGACCACTTGAATATTGGAGAGATGAGGAGGACTCAACCAATTTTGCAATGTGGCATCCACAAGTGTCTTCATCAAGTCGTAAACAAAGGTTTATTAGACATAATCTCCCAATAGGTTTTTAAAGAGAAACAGATTCTTAATAAGAGGGAAAGCTATTTGAGTTCTGTTGCTTTCCTTTATCTTTCTTGGGTTTTTTGGGGGTAGTGTTGCTGTTTTTGTTTTGTTGTTGGGGTTTTTTTTCACTTTGTAGACTTTTCATATTGTCTCTGTTGTAATTAGATTTGGACTATAATAAGCAATGTAATCCCCATGGACCTTGTACATAACAAGTATTTCCTTCAAGTAACTTTTCAAGCCATTGTGTGCACATCTGAACTTCACTCTAAGCAACAGAGTCAGGTGTGTTAGTCGCAGGAGACTCAGATTTTTTTGAGGAAACCATAGGAAGTTTCAGTTGTACGCAGAGGAGCAAATGCAATATGCTTTACTCATGTGTTAAGTGGAAATGAGAGTTGAGAAGTCTGTCTTCTTCTATCTGTGTTTCCCTGACTTGTTTGCCATGGCTTATGGCTAGGTATAAATTTCGCAAACTTGTATAGTTCAACAGGTAAGAGTGTAAAAAAACAAGAACAGAAAAAAAAAAATTAGGTGGGAGGAAGGATGTGATTTATATTTTCTTGACCTTTTATGTGAGAGGAATTCCATGGGCTGTGATGCTTCTGAGGTGGAATCAGCTGGCAAGAAAATGAGTCCTTAGGTCAAAACTTGAAAATTAATGGGAAATGGTGAGTTTTGGTTGTCCACTTTTGCACTTCTCCTTTTGCGTGTGTTCTGTGTCCTCAGAAACATGTAGCCATCTCATGTTGCTTTGCTTAGAGGTAGACGTGGACTCTCAGGTAGCAGGTTACAGAAGTTTTATATGTAATGTGTTAATTCATTGGAGGCTACAAACCTGTGCTTGTGAAAGAAAGAGATGAAGAATTAAATAGTGGGCTTAATCTTTACTTTTTCCACCTTTATGTTTTTTCCATATACCCTTTTCTGTGGTTTAAAATGCAAATTTTTTTTACATATATAATGTAAGTCCTTGTACTAATATATTTTTGCATCTCCTTGTTACCCACATCCTTGTTAACATACAGGATCAGGAACTTTACATATTTTGATCTCTTCTCTTGAGGAAAATACTAGAATAATTACATATCAATAGTCAAGTTTCTTGGTAACATTATTTGTGAACACTTTCTTTTAACATGTATTAGTCAAGCACTGTTAGAAATAGAAATTCAGCACTTGGTTCTAGGCTCAGGGGAAGCTTATGGTCTAATGTTTTTTCCATCTCTTTCTGTCTTCTGTACCACCATAACTCAACCAATTTGAGTGGATTTGCACATGTATTAGCCTGTATTATAGGGAAAATGGCCTCTTCAAAGTTAGTTTAGACACTTCCAAATTTCTAGGTTCATCAAAGGGATACATCATATAACAGAAATATGAAAAGAATCATTGTGTATCCTCAGCAATTATAATAGTATAGCCTTAAAAAAAAAAACTGTAGAAAGGACAGGGAAAATGAATAACCCTAGAACCCTTGAAAGGATTATAAAGCAAGTGCACATACCTTGAGCGTGTAGGTTAAACAGCACTGTTAAGTTTGATAAAACTCAAGTAATCCTTGCCCAGCACACTGGGTGACATAATGAAGTGTTTCCTCTAATCTACAAGAGACTTAATAGGTATGTTTCACCTGTAATACTCTATCTGTCTGAGGTGTCCAGTCCATGAATCTTTCATTCCCTATCCATCCTCTAGTTTTCAGTCCCATCAGTTCTTTCTCACCATCACCAATTTATAGTCTGCCAAACACATCAATCCTTTGCCTCAATTAACTCTCTGTCCTTGTCCATAGTGAGGTCCAAGTGTTTACCATCCTTCTGCCTCCCTTTGTGTGACTTCTGTAAGGGCATTTTTGTTTGTTTCCAAGTCCTGTATCACCCCTCTTTTCTTAGACATTTTCAGATCTGTGCTTCAGGTCTATCAAGTCATGTTTTCATAGAGTAAATTTGATTCCCCAGGGGTCCTCTAACTTTCTTCTTTGTCAGTAGTGACCACACTGTGTGTATTTGTCATCTTTCCATACTCACCTCGTTTCTTGCTTGTCAGAGTAAGTTAATCCTTCCACCAACAAAATGAGTGTGGCAGGAGAGAGAAAATAATTGGTAGGCAACAGCAGTGTGAATTGGTGACCTCCTGGTTGTCCCCAGCTGAGGGGAGTTATTGCTAGTTCTGGTCTGACTTCTCTGTAATACAACTGGCTTCAAATATCATGTGATTAATAATGTTAAAATGTTGGTCTCAGGAGTCAGAACCAGAGCCCAGAAAGCCTTATCTTCAGCCAGGTGCTTGAGTTCCTAGGCCACAGACTTGTCTTATGTGCTGTTTGGGCACCAAAAGTCATCCTTTTCTCCTTGCAGTGTGACACAATAGGGATGGAAGATGTCACTTGCCTGTTTTCCTTGAAGCTTCCTTGAACCATAACATCAAATAGTTTAAGTTAGTCCTGCGGAGGTATCAGAGACCTGAATAGAATCATGAGACCTGAATTTCTGTCAAGAGTGTAGCTGGAATTGAGGTTCCTTACTTCCAAACAAAACAATTCCCTCACAATATATCATTCCTTTTTTTTCTCCTCAGTGTTTTGAAGTAAAGTAGCTGCCATGGTTTGTATTGTAGGTGATGCTGCCTGGATCGTCACCGGGCTCAGAGCACAGGGCTTCCTTCAACCAAGGAGTGTCCCTGAATTCAAAAGTGCTTTCATCTTGATTCTGTTGCTGTGGGGTTTACCTAAGTTCCCTAGTTGAGGAAGCTTTGCATCATCCTCATCCCTTCTGAGGAATTTTCAGGCTGAAGAAACACTTTAAGCAGCAGTTAGAATGTGGGGTTTTCTATATCGCTTTCTTCAATGTAGGGGAAATGATTCTGCATGAATTCCATTGCATGGTCTGGATTTCCCTCTCACAGCCCCCGCATGAGAGAAGAAATGAGGAGGCACAGAGAATGAATGTAAATGTGCATCTTTGTTATTCCCCATAGCAATGGCTGTTCCGCTCCTAAAAATGGCATAAGAAAGAATTTGACTCATCTGTTAAACTAGGATTCATTTGGTGATTTTTCACACTAGCAAGTTTGCTATAAAGGTGACTATATATTCAAAAAGAACCATATTTTACTATGTGATCTAAGATATTACAGTTTGATGCTTCTAGTATTTATGTGCCCATTGACATCAGACGTGATTGTCAATTAAACACTTGGTTTATTTATTTTTTTTATTTTGTTTGTTCTTCTACCTCTTTTCTTTCTAAAAGTAACTGTAGAAATGTAATGGAAGAAATTATGTTAATGCAAGACAAGACACTGGCTGTGAGCATACATACATTAATTAAGTCACTGTAATCACACTTTTTAGTGTCCTGCAGTACATTCTAGAAAAAAACAAAGACTTAAGGAACTTCTTCAGTCTTCATTAAGCTTTCCACACTCAAAATAAATTAGTGTTAGAAAGCACCAAAAAAACTAAACATGAAAGGTAAAATGATCCTCTAAAGCGAAATACGTGTAAGAACAGATCACCTCTCTACAGAAGGAGATTCACTGCATATGGTGCTGCCCTGGCAAATATGGAAATCTAAACAAATTGCAGCAGTGTCTGTAACTTGCTCTTGTTCCAAAAATGTAAATACTTTAGAGTAGGATTTTACTAAGAACAGCTGGACAAAAGAGTTGTAAACTCATTTTGATTCCTTATAAAACTTTCCAAATTTACTAAACTTTTTCTAACTGCAATTTCTGCCACACCCAACTTAATATGTGAAAGTTAAATGCTTTTCTTTACTCTCATTTATCACCAGTGGTAGTTGTGACTAGGTTAAATTATTCTGCAAGTTTATCCCTCAAATCCTCCCCAGTTGTGTCAAGAATTTTGTTAGTGATAAATGCATTTAAGGATATGACTTGACTCTTTGAACCCATGTGTGAGTTTTTATAGCTGACAACTGAAAAAAAAATCCTTTTCATGTTAAAAATCGAACAGGAAAATTAAACAAATTGTCTGAAGGCAGACAGGACTGCAGACATTTCTAACTGAAATATTTGAACAAAATAAAGCCAACTTCAGTCTTCAGATAAGTCCCTGATACAGTGAAGTATTTTTGGCTACTAACTCTTCTGAATGCTGCTCAAAACAAGAAAAAAAGCTGTTGTTGAGAGCATCTCACCCATAAGGTCTAACAAGTTAAAATGTATCACTGTTTCCCAAATCATAGGTATTCAAGTTTGGCTACCCATGGTGTCAAAACGAAGCACTGAGAAAACTGTTTCAAATAACTTTTTAGATTGGATGTGCTGTGTATGGATGAAAGCAAGGCATGCTTTTGAACTATCTACATTGTGTTATGCAAAGATAGGAGCACTTCCTCTCAGTGAAATAGGAGAGGAATGAGAGAATGGAAACTATGGCAGAAGGAATTACAGAGTCCAAATACTCTTCATCTTGCATGGAGAGTTGACACTGCAAGTTAATTTTATCTCCATTTGCTGAAGTATATTTTGGAGTAACCCACAGCCTATTGCCTATTTTAGTAAACCCAGTATCAGAAAACAGCCACAGTAAGGAAAAGACTACCATATGAATAATATATATCGAAATAATGATAATGGCTAGATGGTAAGCAAAAGCAAGAAGCAGTCCTCTTCTCTTCTAAGGGGAAATGAGTACATTTTCCAAAATTTTATGGCCATGGTGGAATGAAGCATATTACATCATCTGAGTTGTGTTCGACACATTACCCAAATCAGGATTTTAATTTTCTAGTTCCTCAACAATGTGTAGCATAAGTGGTATTTCTCTACCTTGAAGCACTATCTCAGTTGAAAAAGATCAAAAAGTACTTTAATCAAAAGAACAGAGTTCTGTCCATAACATTTCAACTTGAGAAATACAGAAATTTCAGTCTTTAAATGTATGTGTAAGGTACAAGGTGCAACGTTTAGCTCTGGAACATGTTTTGACATTATGAGTTTTTTTCATCTTAAAAGATCTGATAACAAATAATAAAATGTTCTAAGCATAACTGACTATGAGAAAGATGTGCATTTTCATGCCTTGACATACTTAAATATTATCTACATTCAGCCTTACATGATTGGGAAGGGGTGTTATGTTTCTCTCGGTAGCTTATGTAATTAAAATATTTTTGCTTGTGTGTTTGCGTGTAGATTGCCAATGTGTGATTTTATTTTTTTTTTAATTTCTTACATTATGCTTATAAAATGAGCAACCATCCTGATTGTGAACTTTTTCCAAATAAGTAATAATTTTTTCAAAATCTTTGCTAGGAGACATTTGAGGAAGGTGGTCTGAATGATTTTCTCTGGGGGCCATAACTCCTCTCTCAATATCATGCCTTAATGTCACGTGTGACAGAGCCAATGTGCAATGCGATAGTCTATTCACACTGACAACATAGTACACAACTGTATTTCTGTAAAAAATGTATTTTAAATATTGTTGATTTAAACATTGCAACCTGTTTTTCAGGAAAGGCTGGCATAAATCTGCTAGTCTAGGTTTCTACTGTCATTAGAATAAATCTCTTGTTTATTACTTGGGGTCACAGATGTGTATTTGTAAGCAAAAAGTGCCTGTGGGCTCAAAGTGGCTCCCTAATTCTTCACTGATGGAAAGCAACTCCTCCTTTGTTATTTTAGGAAAAGTCATAATGGGTATGCATTCGCTTCACTTGATAAATAACTTCAAATGCAAATACAATATTTCTCTTGTACCTATTCCCATTGATTTCGTGCCAATGAAACTATTTCACTTTATGCAACTCACAGCAATAAGCAGCACTTTAAAAGATGAAACCAGGTGAAACTGGTCTTGATTTATCTCAAGATACGCAGAAAACTGCAAAGACAAATGCATCAATTTCAGTGTGATACTTTTTGTAAGGCTGCGTAGTTCATAATCCAGTGTTGGCCACGTGCCCTCTATGCCCAGCATCACTCAGCTCTGACTAATGAGACCACAAGTCCTGTGCTAATCAGCAGAGATCAAAACAGGCAGTGGCCGTAACCTTGCATTGATCCAGAGGGAGCCCAGCCATAGGTGGATGATATTATTCAGAATGTTTTTTCTGACAACAGGAACCAAGTGTGAATCTTACGGCTTTTCTGCTCATCTGCTTATCATCATAGATCAAGACATTGAGAAGGGCAATCTGTATACTCTAGGAATAGCAGAATAATGCAAATTTCTTCTCACTGACCTCCATATGACTCTGCAATGCATTTCTAATCGCAGACTACATGTCTTCTTATCCTGATGTCAGAAATAACCTATAATAAAGACAAGCACTAAATACTAATTGCACTTTGGTACTTGATAGTACTGCTCTTTTCTGCTAAGATGATCATGGATGACTCTAAAATTCTTTCTGGATTTATTACTATAGTATAACAAGTTGCTAGGGAGAATGGTTCAAACCCTTACACATCTCTGGGAATGCAGGAAAAATTCAGCTAACCTCAGTTACTCAGATATTCCTTGATTTTTGGTTGAGTTACAGTAATGAGAAGCATAAAAGACTAAATATTTAGAAAACACTAGGCAATATGTAATAACAGCACATTTCCTGCTGGGGCTACCATAAGCATATTGACCCTACTCTTTGCATCCCATCAAGTTCAAGGCTTCTATCTTAATATCCGGGGAGTTTAATGCCTTTGGTCAAGGATAAACAGAAATTTGTCAAGCTCTGTAGATAATGTCTCTGTCTTTCTGGCCTGTTGGAATGTTGTACAGTAAAACCTCTGTAAGATACAAGACTTTCTAGGGGTATATGCTAAAGCATTATGAAAATGATTGCCTAAGGAGTTAGAAACTAACATTTAAGTGCACCTTCCTTTCTGAATACAGCACTCCTCTTTGTTGGAGTCTTGTCTGGATTGATTGCACAACACAAGAGCAGTTTTGTCTGTTTTCAGTCATCAGTGAGAGATTCAAATGTGACAGCTGCTAATCAAACCCAACCAGAAGACAGTAACATGCTACTGTGCTTAGTATTGTATATTGGATGGCATCACAGAGATTGTACATCAGCCTGAGCACTGTTTCAGAGAGGGAGGAGGAAATCAATGCGTGGCAGGTTCCAGCTCTTCTTTGAATGTCCTCCTTTTCTGGTACAGCTATTCTCTGGCAGGTAAGATGGATAGGCTGGACTAAAGCCATGTCTCCTTGTAGCCTTGCTTGTCTGCATAAGATACAGCTGTTCCTTTGTTTCCTTTGTGGTGCACTAAATAGTCACTGGACTTGTCCCAGCCAAAGTCTATAAAAATAGTTTCAGTAGTGAATGACCTTAATCTTTTCATGACAGTCAGTTGCCATATAGTTAATGCAGGTGAAAAGATAGAAACTCTGCTGTGGGGACTTTGTAATTCTTGAGTTTTCTTAGAGAAAATTGAGCCTTTGAAATCTCTAGGTCTGTTCAATCTTCAATCTCAACTATATTTCAGGGAAAAACATAGAATTAGAAGTATTAATATCTTAGATGAGAGGAGATAAGCTACAAATTGCTGCTCTGTTCCAGGTAGCTTTATCCCTATGTCAAAGAAGAGCATCATCTAGAAATCTAAATATAATATGAAAGACATGATTTGTAACTAAACCCACATCACTTTTTCAGGATCAACAGGAACAAAATAAGAAAATTAAATATATCTTATGTGAGGTTCTTCCTTTTCCATTTTTTTCTTTTCTAATTTTTATTGTTGTTGTTATAAAACTTCCAGTTTTGCCCTTTTAGCACTTTCTGACGACAGACCATCCTTCATGTAGGTGGCACTGAAACACTAGTTGGAAATTCAGTCCCTGAGCCTGCTCCTCCCTCTAGTGGAAGAGATACTCTTCTCATCAGTAATTCTGGAGAAAAGTAATGGAAATACATAACTTTGGCAATGTATGTCTCTTCTCCATGACTTTTTAAAATGGCTCAAAAAACTGAATGGGTATGAACTGCTTCTATAGGCAGCTGAAACAATTTAAATCCTGCTCCACCTGGACCACCTGCTGATTGGAGCCATTGCTGGAATGCAGAAGTAGGGTGCCTGTTTTGCTCTGCTCTGCTTTGAAGAGTCCTTGGTGCTAGGCAATATTCTGGGGCTATGACAGCTAATTATGTGTCTGTCACAGAGATGTGTCACCCTTCTCCAAGACTCTGCTTCAACAGCAGTAGTATTTTAATTGGTTTATGCTAATCATCCAGAGTAGAATGACTGTAGTTCCAAAGTAAAATGCCCCTATCAGTCCTTTTCAGTGTGCTTCCAGATCAAACAAACAAACAAACCAACCAAACCAAAATAAAAACAAACCCCAAAACACGAAGCTGTGTGGTTACTTGTGTACTGCTATGTAAAAATTTAAAAGTAGCTCAGGAAAGGCAATATCAAATATTACATAACCCATTTTTGTCTTGATGTTATATTTGTTCAAACATAGCATTTCTGTTTGTTTAGCAATAAGATACTGATGAAAAATAGAGGAAATTCATTATGAGAATGGAGATTATCCACCAGTTCTTGGTTCATATAATCAATGTAATATGGATTTAAAGAAAAAAGCAAAACTAGGTGTACAGTTGCATTATTACCCACCAGCAATTTTCAATTGTTTCCATGAAAAGTGTTTGAATAATACATAAACCATTTGAAGAGGTAGATCTGAAGGCCTACAGCTTGCCTGGCTCAGCAGTGGTTGGCAAACACTCGTTTGTGACACTGAAGCCTCCTTCCATCACCTTCAGGACTAATACCTGTCTACAGCTTTCCTTAGACAACTGGAGACTAAAGGTTATCATAGGATTAAAGACTCAGAAATGTCTACATATGTCAGTGCATTCAGTGAGACGCTGTATTTTACTAAAGATGGTTTTGAAATGGCTTAGTGCCTTTTTCAGCTAATTACATACATTTTCCATTTTTTTTATTACCTTACATAGTAGTAACACAGAAATAAACACCAGCATTATGGTTTCAACCTGTAACTAAAGAACCTAATTTTGTTTTTTCTAGGTCAGCTGGCATATTTTCACTAGAAATAGATCATCAAGAAAACATAAAGGATCTAGATTCTCTAGATCAGCAAAAGTAGTACAAGTGGGAACAAAAAGTTTGAACTTTACTGAATTTGGCTTGTGTCTTTAAAGTCTGTTCTGGGCTTTTGAAATACAAAATACAAAATTCTGAAGCATCAATGCAACAAGAACATAATAAATAGGAAAGATATTGCATAGTACCCTGTGAATGTTTCCTTAAGTATATTTTTCTTTAAGTGGTATATGATTTATGGAGTCTGCCTGTGTGAATTGTACCTCCCACCAGTAGCTTCTCCACATAGAGAAAGAACAGCTTATTGCAGCTGTCAGCAAATGAAATGACTCCTGCAGTTCAAGTAGTTGCAGCTTTGGGCTGAAAACCATGGTTCTGACATTTTTGGCAATGCACGCTGATGTCCTGTGGCAGGGGGCTTTTGTTTTGCCATGATGTACAACTACTGCAGTGCGCAAAGACCCTGAAGACTGGAGTATCAGAAATCATTTTATCATTAATCTGCTGTTAATATTTTTGCTGAGAAGCAGAAAGTCTGCCAGATTTTGTGCAGAACATAATCTTTCAGGTCAATGCAATTTCAGCATGTATGGTTACTATCTTAAAATGTTAAGCTTAAAAAAAAAAGATAGTGAGAAGGAGGTGGGATTGCCTTTACAGAGCATAATCACATATTCATGTTGGAGCTTTGGCTGTCTGGGCACAGGAGGAAATACCTTCCATGTGATATTAGTACTGTTTATAAGGTCTTTGTGTCAAGAGTTGTATCATCTTGAAGGTATGCTGCACCTAGATTATTTTTTTTTAAACTAGGAAGTCTAAATGTCATGCAAATAAATGGTAAAGCAGCTGGAAATAGTGCTATTCATTACTGTAAAGTTTATGGCTGTGCATGTAACTCAAAAGGATATCACGACAACGCATTTATACCTTATTTCTCAGAGTGTAAATGCACCCACAGACCTCTTATTACAGTCTAACTGGAGGGCTGGTGAATAATCTCAGCATGGTTGAGCAGCAAATGTTGGAGGATAATTGGATCTGCAGGCTGAGATAGTATGAATGTGAAATATCTGGTAGGAAAGATTGATAGGCCGTTATTTTACATTGTGTTTGAAATCCACTTTTTTGTTTGTAATTTTGCGTGGAAGTTAAGTTGCCTTTAAAAGTTTAAAATTATAAGTTTTGATTCAAATGAAAGATGAGGTTAATGTTCCCTAAATAATGTCTTTGTAGTCATAAGCTGGTGAGCAGAGCATGCTGAAGAGTCCATTCAATAAAGCTTATAAGCCTTTAATTAAATTGTGAAGCCATTTATGCAATGCTTTAAAAGTGGATCTTTGAACATGAACTTAGGATGTTAGGTTGAGCATACTCAAGCATTTTATGTCCTACAGAAACAGTGTACTTACAGTATTCTTTTTCCTCTCAAGTGAGATTTTAATGAATTGTTGTATATTAAAAGACAAAGGAAAAAATGCAGCTGAAGAATACATTCTGACCTCTGTCATCTCTTTACAAAACTGCTAATGGTTTATTGGGATTTTTTTTAGCAAGGGTAACTTGGACAAGTGCTGCTGCAGTAAGCCTTTGGTAATATCCCTTTGTCCCTTGTCTATCTATTTAGCCTCCCTTTGATAAGAAATCTGTCCTTTTATTGTTGTTTATCTTAGGTGTCCTAACAGCTCAGCGTAGGATACATTCTGCTTGCTTCTTTGCAAAGTTATGTTATTGAATACATATTTAATAAAGCTATAGTCTTAAAGTTAAAACTTGTCTGAGAGGAGGGGACTCTGTCAAGCAGTTCCTCAGGCTGGGTTTCACAGTGGTGTTGGCCAACATAAGTGGGGTCTAATACCTATAATTGGAATAATTGTACATTGTTGCCACATGCTGTAAACAGGTAAAGACAAAACATTTGAGCAGTTACAGTGATGATCTTTCCCTGGTTATAGCTCATCTTGGAATCTGCTGACTCTTCAGTTCAGTTTGCTAGAGAGATTGAGGTCTCAAAGACATCTAAGATCCTACAAGTAGCAGAGGAGAAGAGAGACCCAAATTAATGTCCACATTACCACAGTATTTATCTGTTCTGTTAGTCCTACTGAATGATTGAGCTGGCTAATGAGAAGGAAGCTACTCCAGATAAGTCCCACTCCTTTCATAGTTTGTCCCTCTGAGTGATTTTGGCATGTGGGAAATTGAGAAATGTGAAACTGACCTGATGGTGTGCATTTTCCACTGTGACTGGAAGGAAAGGGAATGGATTGTAACTGGCATTGTTGTAATAGAACTGGAGAAGGGATTTAGGACCTGAATCTTTAGAAAGAAGGTTTCACAGCACAAGTTTTTCATTGCAGTCATCCACAGGGACCAGCTATTACATTTTCCAGAAGAAGCTGAATGGCACAATTTTCAAAGGGAGGGAGGGCTATCAGTAGTAGATCCTGAAAATGTGAGAACATTCCCTAGATTTACTGTCTTGAAACAAATCCATAATTTGGCTATTGCTCTGTTCCTCACAAATGCAGCTACTAAATCTCTCCATTTCAGTAAAAGAAGTCATATGAAATAATTTGAGTTCTGGATTTGATCAGCTATGTGGGACTGAATAAAATGAGAAGCATTTAGCCTTTATTACTGAGAGAAAGGAGAACTAATATGTCTTTGGCTGTTATCATTCATTCTTAGTATCTGAAATGACTAGTGCAAAATACATAAAGGTGATTTTATTTATTTTTTTTTTACTGTAGTAGATGTATTTAATAGCTGTCTCTGAGTCCTGTGCTGTAGCTGCAAAGAAATGGCAAAACCTTTGAGTGGTCTGATGTAGAATATTATAATTCTTTTGCCTGTCACAGAACCTTTTCTTTTACTAGTGTTTTTTTTTAAAAAAAAAAAGGTAAAGTTTGAATGAAAGTATATACTTCCATTTCTATAATTATGGGCCATACATTTCAATTCTAACTATCTTATGACAGGAGATTTCAGTATTGTTCCTTCCAGGCTTCAAAATAAAAAGCTCAAACTACTTCAAACTGTTGAAATTGTTAATGGTGAATAAGATTTAGAGAATATGAGAGAGGGAAAATGAACTTCAGCCTAACTTTGAATTCCCAAAGCAGTAACCTGGTATTCAGTTCTTGGTTTCAGTCTCACACATTACATACTAATTGGGACCCAGGACTTTCTCCTTTCTGGGAATTGAATTAACCTGTGGCTCATGAACTCCTGTTGAAAAATGTATAATCCATAACTCCCTACTGTTTTACAGCACTGTCATGGAAAAGGGCCTAAGGAAGTTTGATTCTGTTCCTC
The DNA here is from genome assembly GCA_013396755.1 of Sclerurus mexicanus. Lineage (NCBI taxonomy): Eukaryota > Metazoa > Chordata > Aves > Passeriformes > Furnariidae > Sclerurus > Sclerurus mexicanus. The sequence goes on from VWZF01001384.1 coordinate 466,113, forward strand.
AGTGTTTCACAAATCTCTGCCACATTAGTAATCAAGAGATAATTCAAAACTTGAGTTCACAGAAAATTGAGTTTCCAGTTGGATGTTAATTGCTATTTTGCTTTCACTCTTGTCTAGCAACAGCAGCACCCTCATTGTATACCCTTGCAGTACTCACTGATACTACCAGTCTTTGATAAAAGTACCATCTGCAGGGCTATGGAATCTTCAGCCTAACGAAAAGTTAATAGTTGTGGGTTGTTATATTAGTTTATTTTTGTTGTGTGGGTTTTTGTTTTGTTTTTGTTTTCCTGCAAGAATAAGAAGTAATTGGACTGCATTAGAAAATACCCCCACAGAACTGATGTGTTAGAACCAAAGACAAACACATGTACACAGAAATTGTAGCTGCATGGTTCGGTTCACTTGCAAGCAAAACACATCAATGTGGTAAAAATCTGCTAGTTGTGGGCAATCCCCTAATAAGCATCCTGCCCACTAATTAGTATGGGCAAATTTGTTCCTTTTTTAATATGTAAGCATCTTTCATGTCTTGCCTATGCCTCCCCAAAACCATGGCAAACAGTGTTACCAAGTCAGCTTGCCATCCTCAAACCTGATACAAATCTGTACAACTCCATGGTTTTAATGTAGTTGTGCCCAAGGACAACAGTTGCAGTTCCAGTTCTTTGACTGAAGGCTGAACTGAGGGCCATTATGTGCAGTTCAACAGACCACGAAAAATTAAGACATACTAGTGAGAACTCATATGCCTTGAGTGTGATCAGAAGGAAAGTGATGCTGTTACAAATGTAGACAGAGGCTAAATTTTTACATTTTGTTCATTTATGGACAAATTTTGAGAAGATTCAGCGCCAGTAAAGATGCAATGATAGTGTCTGACACCATGTTTGCCATGATGTAAATGCCCATTCCTTGTGCAAAGTGGTTATGAATAACAGTTTGCTGATTTCCATTGATCTCTCAGGAAACAGAAGATCAGTAAGGATGAACAGTTTTCATGAAAAGAGGGTGATAATTGCAAGTGCATTTTTCCACAGATGAAGTTGTCTTATTAATTTATATTTTTTAGGTAATGTGGGCTTGAGAACTGAGTGTTCAAGCTCACAGAAGTAATTGTAGAAAATAGGACAACAAACAAAAAAAGAGAAAAAGACACATCAATCTAGATTAAAAATTAAGAGGTGTACCAGTCAACACTGAACATATAGAATTACTATATTAAGCAAATTGAATGCAAAAAAAATTTCAACAGAACAATATTGGTCCTTTCTGTGCTTCTTAAGCAATTAAAATGTTCATCTTTGAGAATGAAAAATTTGAAAAGCTAGCATACCATAAATGGAAAAACCAAATTGACTTTGAGTTTATAATTATTAAAGTATATAATTGTTTTCAGTGTGACAAAATGATAAGCACTATTTGAAAGAGCAAAAACATATAATTTCTAACTTCTCAGTTGAAAGAAGTCACTCTCATTATATGCAAGTTAACAGCTGCTAATCAGAATACTGGGGTTTACATGAGGGATGTTGAAAGACATCTTAGTTATTATAATTAGTGCAGAAAGAATAGAAAATAAATAAGTAATCCCATTATCTGTATTGACAGAAATGAAAAATCGTAGACTAAATTATTCCTGTTTTCCAAGTTTAAAATGAGTAAGTGTGGCAATCGATTACTTCTTTTGCATTCCCTCTGTTGTACCAGCAGCCTTATTGATTGGTTTCAATTAATGTATGCCAACAAGTAAATTAACGTAGCACCTGAGGCATCATTCTCTGGTGGTTCGTATACACTGACTTCTTAGCATTCTTGCTGTTTTAACTCCTGCTGAGCATATTGCTGGGAGCTACAATATTTTTCAGTCTGGACACGGACATTACCCATGGCTCTAATGACAGGTCATTTACAGCAAACCCATGTTTCACTGCAGAGATGTCTCTTTAAGTGACATCTTATCAATGGCAATTCAATTAGTCAACCTTAAGACTTTGAGATATATGTCCCAGTGTGTCACACAACACTAGCTGTTTTGCATTTTAAATGTTAGCTTTTGTCATTGCTCTGCTCCTTTGGTATACACAAGAAATGCATTTTCAGTCCAATTCTTCATTCAGAACTTCATGGAAAACATTTTCCATGTTAAAAGCAACTGCCTTCATTCCCAACGATGCTGTCAGCTAAAGACAGTTGTGGACTTGTACCGTGGACAGGAGGCTTTCAAAGCTGGTGCTCAGCCTATCACCCTATCCCACATGTCATTGATTGCTGTAAACATCAAATGATGCTGAGCACCTGAAATATCAGAGCATCTAAGCGTCTCAAATATTCAACTACTGCAATATAAGTGGGAGATATATATAAATACTATTGTGGAGTACACAATTTGTATGTACAGGCAGAAATACAATCTATTGTAAAGCAGCAGAGAATTCAAAGCCAGGTCCTGATTTTACTGAGATACTCAGTGAAGAGATCCTAGTAAGATATGGTCTTACTGTGCATCAGCCTACTGAACTCCTTAGTGTTAAACCAAATGGTTTTCTATAAAAAGTGGTTATATATTGCAGTCTTTGGGAAGATGGTGCTTTCTGGAGTGCCTACCACAGCACAGTGCAATTACTTCGTTCATTCTTTAATGTACAGTCCTGTATGTGCTGAACACACACTACTGGGTGTGCAAAAATATAAACCAAAGGAGTTGTGTTCACAAGTTGTGCTATGTAAAACCCTGAGCAACAGAGCACAGTTAAAAATTAAGTACTTTTCAGTTACTAAGTGCTCTAGATGCTTCCTGGAAACTGTCTGTGGGGAAATGAGCAATACACCCGAGTTTAAAAAGAAATCCTAATATTTGCTTGTTGTTATTGAGCAAAGGGTCTTCTAAACTAACAAAAAAATCTTGAATACCAGGCATTTTATCTCCCTAAATTCTGTCTTCTAACTGTGTTGTTGTGTGAGTGTGAATAAGGAAATGCACAAACCCTTCTTCCACTATCCTTATATATGAAAAATTATGTTTCTCAGTATTTCCAATAATACTAAAACATTTTGTGGGTCTGTACTTTCTCATTTCTAAACGAGTATTTTCACATGTTCATTGCTATAGAATCAAAGAGTCATGATTTAAAGCTAATTTTTCCATTGTTGTTGAGAAGTAAAACACACTTGTTTTTTATATGGAGAAAGTATTGCCAATGCAAATCAACTGGTGTATTTGGCAAAACTGTAAGCTAAATGTACACAGATAGTTTCCCTGATAAGCAACTTGTTTAACATGCAACATTTATTTTACAAGTGCAACATCTAATTCAGTATTCAGAATTCCAAGCTAATGAACAATTTTAACTAGTTTCAAATTATTGAATCACTATTTTGAGATCAAATTTTAATGGAGGAAAAAATTGTATGATAAGGCTCATTAAAAGATTTTAAAATTTAATTAGACTGAAGTTTAAAAAAAAATACTGGGCAAATTAATCCTGATACAGCTATGCTGGTTTTGTAGTAAACAAAGAAAATGAACTCATGAAGAAAACAGATAAATTATATCCACCAGTTTATTCCAGAAATGTTTTGGGGGGTTTTATATTAGCAATACATATATGTTAATGTGCATATGCGTGTGGGCTGAGATATGTATATGTATTTTCAGGGCACATCTTTGTTAGTGTGTTAGTTTGAATCAAGAGCATGCTTTTGAAATGCATATTTTTCTTCTTTCTTACTGAGCTTTGGTTCATGTCATGTGGAGCTTTTGCAGTGCCTCAACTTGATTCCTTTCAGATGAAACTAGGATTCAGATTTGGAAGATTTAGCACACACCAGGAGTGTAACTAATGCACTCCAGCTGCAAAGGGACATTCAGTCCAGAAGGCCAGACTAGAGTTAATCTGAAATAAAAAGCCTTGAAAGGTGTATATTATGGACACGTGTTGTCAGCATCAACTGTTTCACTCTACAGGGTTGCCACTATCCATCTATAAACCATCTGCTAACCTAGAAATGGTCTTTGATTTCTTGTATGTTATTTTATTTTATTTTATTTTATTTTATTTTATTTTATTTTATTTTATTTTATTTTATTTTATTTTATTTTTCATGTTATTTATGAGTCTCTGTAAAGGCTAAGGCACTGTTCCTACACAACCATAGCAGACACTGCTTTAGAACAGTACAAAATGAGTATGTACATGTATTCAGTGAGATAGTAATTTGCAACAGCTTCATTACTGTATAAAATTAATATGTTGCAAAACCTGCATGATCCTTCAGCAGCAGCTTACTTCTCTGGCCTGAGCCATCTCTTGCTGCTGCCATTGATTTTAAAACCTTATCCTGAGCTTTGTTTAGGTTATTATGCAAGTTGCTATACAGTTTTACTAAGATAGTTGGATGTTGTCAGAGTATGTATAACAGCCCTTGTTCACCCATTCAATCGCTTGATTGTATAATTTCCAATATTAATAATCTTTTCTATTATTACAGCGAGAAATGTTACAGATTTAAAGGCAGTTACAGGTGTGAGTTGCTGTCTGTACTACCTGCTTTGAGAACATTTCTGAGGTGTGGCAGGGTTTTTCCATTTGCACATGCACAGGGTTTAAAGCACAACTGCCCTTCTTTCATATCTCACTAAAGCAGTTGGTTTTGTTACCATGCTGTTCAACAATCCTTCGCTTTTATGCATTTGATTAAAACTCAATCACTGGGGAATATTAGCCCACATGACAAAATCATCACGTAATTTGGCAGAAGCATAGCACAGTTGACAGAGCTTGCTTAGGGAGAGCCCCAGGACAGAGCTAGCAGAGGGAATAAATTCACCTTTGACCAGAAGCAAAAGCAATGCCTTTTGGATACAGCATTAAAGCCTAGCTATAAAACGTTCCATCTGGTCCAACACCAAACATTCAAATGCTTGCCACAGGAGCATTGAAATCTGAGCTTTTCAGAAGTGTATAATAAATTATACTGTTGCTTATATCCTTAAAATGAAACTATTCAGCTACTCTCGTATTCTAAAAAACTCAATTGCTTGCTTAACTTTATCTGTGTAAGGGGTTACTTGGCAGGCCTCTGCAATAGGAAAAATTACTTCTTATTACTTTGTCTGATTGTCTAATTAAAGTTGTAGGAGCACGTACTCACCTAGTCTTGGATATCCAGTGCAGGATAAGGTAACAATTTAAAATGAAAATTTCACTATTTTCCAGAAATAAGATTTTCTAAAAGACACTGCTACTACACAACTTTACTTTCTCAAGGATTATAAATATATATAACTTCAGGGACTTCCATTTGCCATGCTGCCTCATTTTGTAGTCAGTATTTTGGGGTAACATGACATTCAAATGTTGTGACTTTCTGCTTGGAATTTGTTTTGATTTATTTTCTGAACCAATCTATAGGTATACTTGCTTAGGATTTGGTTTTTGCTTGGTTTTCTTCTCCTGTTAATAGGGAAAAGGAAAACCAGACAAGAAGGTTGAGACATTGTTAAAAAGGAATATAGGATAAACCAGCAATGTATTGGCAGGCAGAATCAGCAGCCAGAGGAAGCCTAATGAGAAAAAACTGCTCTGATACAATAGGAGGGGGAAAAAAAATTCCTGCTGTATTTTTTTTTCATCTGTCTCTCTGTCTTGTCCAAATTATAGACCTCCAAATGACATAAAGTCAGTTTCCTTCATTGCAGCTTTCTAGGATATATTCTGCTTACAAACTTCATTTTGTGACTTTGAATTGTTTAAATGGAGCCATGAAAACTTCTGGCTCTTGATCTTCTATAAGACCACTTAGAAAGGAGAATGTTGATGTGCCAGAATCATAAAGCTGAATATCTGGGGGATTCTACTGAATGACTTAACGTGAATGAATCCCCACTTAATCTCTATCTAGCCATGACCTACATGGATACATCTCAGGAGAAAAATGGTTTATGAAACAAAGCCTCAGAACCAGAGTATGTATATCAGAGACACGTGTGTTGTATTTCATGTTTAATTTAACCAAGATGTTCAACAGTGGTAATGTAAGATAAAAAACCACTAGTTTTTGCCAGAGAAGTTTCTGGAAGTGATAGTGTATATATGTCATTGTGTCTCCCAATAATGTATAATGAATGGTTGTTCAATGCTTATTGAGGAAAAGAGTAGTTGTCCTAACAAAATAGCACGTGAAACCTGATTGTGATTTGAGATATTCTTATCCATCCATCCATCCATCCATCCATCCATCCATCCATCCATCCAAAAGATATAAAGAACTGGCTCATTTGTATTAGAACGTGAAAGTAAAGGCCCATGTCTGTATTTCTGACATAGAGAATTTTTCATCAAAATAGGGAAACTTACCAATAAGTATGCAAAAAAGATGAAGCTGAGGAAAAATTCCATAAAAAAATCCCTTCAACTTTGACTTTGCAGGGGTTTTTAACTAAATAGAAAATTTGTATCTTATCTGTAGAATCTAGCCTTCGTTTTGAAAAATAATAATATATGAACATATTTTACTTTTTTCCCCCACTTTCCCCCTTATTTTTCATATTCAGCTAAATTGCTAATTTGCCCATTTCAGGCCATGTTCTGCCAACCTATGTTTTGCACAGCATTCTTTCTAGGATGTTATTCTATGAACCATAGTGTCTGGACAAAAAGAAAAACTTACCTAATGCAAAAAATATACCCCAGATAGACATAGATAGATAGAGAATATAATCTATTGAAGATAGAAGAGACATGACCCACAGAAACTAAATAAATATTGTTCTAAGTTGAATTCTGCTTAAGATTTAAAAAAATAATGATAAAATTATATCAAGAAGACCTGCATTTCTTGCACTTTTAGTTTTGGCAAGGAGGATGTGTCACAGTCATACCCTATAGCACTGTGCTGTAGGCTGGATAACCCACACCTGTATGACATCTAATAGTGCAGATTCTGTTTCTGCCATAAGCCAGAAGTAATTTAAGAGTCAATCAGTTCTTTCTTAATTTGGGCTCCAACTGATTGCAAGAACATAAACATTGTCAAAGACAGTTTGATATAAATATATTGACAGGTTCACAAATGTTTTAAGGATGAAAGGAGAGAGAGGCAGCAATAAGGGAATGAGGGAAAGAGAGAAAATGTGTTTTTTAATTAACATCCTTTTATACATAGAACTTGCGTATTTGTATGCCAGTTATGCAAAATAATGCTGTTTCTCCAGAAAAATTACTTGATCTTTAGGGGCCATAATAAATAAACATTCGTTTTGTCATTTGAAAAAATTGCTTTAAGATGATCTAAGTGCTTGTAGAAGAGTCATGTATGTAAGAAGAAAAACCTTAATTTTGAGAGTAGGCAAATACAAATGACTGTTGACTGAGACAACAAGTGTTAGGACATTTTTGAAATAGATGTATAATGTGTCCATGATATTAATTTCTTATACATTCAGCATGTAATTAATCGGGATGGTAAGTAGCAAGAGTGTGATACTGTTCTTTGTGATCATGAATTAACTATGAATGATGTAAAAAACATCAGTTTATAGATAAATGAGGTATTATATACTGTTTGATAACATGAGACAGCATCTGACAGTGGCGTCTGATCCTGATCTAAATGTTTGGTAGATAGACAGGTTTTTTTAAAAACTGTTGCAGGTTAAACAAGGACAGAAGAGGGTCCTACAAAGATTTTGACTGGTTTTCATTGTAAATCTGTACAGTCAGTTTCTAATACCTTACAGAGAAAAATGGAATGACAAAAGTTTTCTAGGTTAAATAGAATAGTTTTAATATTCAGAACTTGAAGCTATTTTGTTTTGCATTAGCAATATGAAGTTTCATCCACCTTGTATAGTGGAGCTTCTAAGTCCTCACAGGGTTTTTAAGCAATATGCTTGTTGATGTCATCTTTTGCTGTTCACATTAGATCATATTTCCTATTCAAGTGCAATCACATGATTCCTGTGACTTGTACGTGTATCATGGGAATCAGCCTCTCTCCATAACCTCAAACTGTATGAAAAACAATTCAACATCAAGAGTCCCAGGAACTTTTCAGGGTTTTACTAAACATAGGGGAAGGCTTTGTTTACTGAACTGTTGTTAGAGTTGATGGCCAGAAAAGACTCATGAAATATACTGGATTTTACCTTCTGTGTACAGATTGAGTTTGTCTTGGCTTTATTCAGGTGCTGTCATGTCAAATATTTTAAAAAATCCAAAAGCAACAAACTTGGAGCCTCTTAAGGTTGCAAAGGCTCTGCAAAAAAATTCAGTATATTTAATTTATCCTTCTCAATATGAACAAAAAAAAGAACCCCAAACAACTCCCCTAACTCCTACCAAAATCTGATACTGGTATGGATGATAGTATTCTTTAAATCAGTTGGCCCCATGTCTTAATCCTCACTGAAGTCAGTTGAAAGGCTTTGTCCTCCCAGAGGAGCATTTGTGGTTTAGTGACCTCTCCCAAGATAAAAGGTTTCCATCATTATAGGTCCCCGATTAAGGAATAAACCTGCTGTGTCTTAGTTCAGCTGGTCAAAAATCTATTACAGAATATTAATATGGAGGTGTTATTTTATGTTCTTACTGTCATTCATATAAAAATTAAGTAATGTGGAAAAGATAGTAGCAGAAATGTCCCTTTTGACTATGAAGCTTTGGAATAGTTTTCTGTGAAAAGTCCTGATGTTTTCTCTCCAGTACAGAATATTTACATTGCTAATAGAAATGTCTGAGTCAGGAACAGTTCCTTCTGGGTATGTAGAATCTTAACCAACAGAACTTTTGGAGATATGCCAAAGATTTGAACACCCTATAGTAGTGTTTTTTTGTGAGCCACACAGCATTTAGATCAGGAGAATATAAAGATACAGTGAAACCACTTTGAACTGCAATTTACCATATATTCAACTATGGTCATTAGTTAGTGCTGAAATTTATTTCCCTAAGAGTTTATTTTTTTAAAGCATAATGTGTTTCTGCAATTTTGAAATAGACTTTCAAATGCATGCAACTTGTGTGCTTCTTAGACACTGCCAGCACGTTGGTCTCTTGGCTTCCCCCACGGCTGTGGCTGACAGGAGGGCTCTGCCTTTAGGTGTTGGAATTGAATGATGAAGGTAAAAAATGTAAGCCTGTTTATAGTTCTAATTCAGCTTTGCTGCTGGAAGTGTTCAACATGCATATGCAAAGTCAATGTATTGACTGAATTCTGGACCGAGAGAATGGTGGTTGTTCACAATTGGATCCAACACCTCGACTTTCTCGTTTTGCTGTATTGGATAGCATAGTAACTGGCATAACTGCTCTCAAAACAAGCTTGCAAACTGTCTTTGTCTCCTGCTGATACCAATAAAATATTCCTTCCATAAGGCTGATGTGAACTTTATTTTCATTCTGTCAGTTATTTTAGGATGGAGTACTCAAAGATTGTAGTGTATTAAATTCTACATGTTTGACACACCGTGTATTTCATAGCTTCCTAGAGGTCTGCTGCTCTTTTAAACAAGTTTATTTAAATATTTTGATTTTCTTTCCATCCAAACATTTGAACTGTGGAATGCAGTACACTCCTACAGCTGCACGGCTACAAATTTCAGAGAACCATGGGGTGTCAAGCTTGGAGACAAAATGAGGAAGGTATGTTTTTCTGTGCCGCAAAGTGTCTGTAATTTCGGCTCTCAGTTTTCTCTGGCACTTCCTACAACAAAAGGGCCATCTCCAAGTTGCTTTGAGACACTTCACAAGATCCATTGCAGCAACAGATGCAGGGTCAATACAAGATGCATAACTTTGTTGATGCTAATGATACTTCAGATTAAAGTGTCCTTTCTGCTTTGTTCTTGAATTTCCTTTATCCCTTTCTGCCACTGATCTGCATGTTGAAGAGTGCCCATTATGACTACTCTACTTGTCTCCATGGCAAATTAATGTTTCTGACCTATTCTAGTTGAAAAAAAAAATCACTTTGAATTTAAAATAAATCCCTGACTTTGTTAGGCTCATTGCATTTGTGAATTTAGGCTTTGACTCAGAAGTACTTAACAAGTAAAAAATTTAAAGCACGTACTGTGTCCATGAGGTCATCAAAGCTAGAGATATGTTGACTCCTGGCCTTAACATGGAAATGGGAACTTTTGTCAACACAGACCTTCTGCTGTTTATTTTGGTGAGATCATTCATTAATTTCAGAGGAATAAAATGCTAGTTTTATGAGTCAGATTCAGTCTTGCTAGAGTGATTTAGAAGTGCATGTCGACCTATCTTTATACTTCAGACATCATGGGTTTGAAGTATGATATTTCCTTTCCTTGACTTCATAAATAATTTGGATTAACAAAATCCAGATGGTTTAGAGCTCTTAGTAGTTACAAGTTCAAGAAATTTTTTAACCTTTGAAAGGAGGACTCTATACTTTTTCAATTCTTTCTGCATTTTAGTCAGAGCTTAACAGTTCAGAGGGGTTATTGTTTAGTTTCTTTTTTAAAAAGTTTTCTTTAAGACATCGATGAGAGGGCATACTTGGAAGTAATGAGTATGTGCTTAATGAGTGTCTGGTGGAATACACAATAGAAGATGCAGTTTACAGTCCTTACAGGAAATCTTCCAGTGCAAGATTTCCTGAGGAAACTTAATCTTCTGAACATCATTTTCAGTTTTTAAAAGTGTTTTACAGATATATGTTATCTTTTGAAAAACAAAGAATGTATTTTAACCATAAAGTGGCCTTTTTTATGTGTTGATTTCTGTGAGACACATAGCAAATACTCCAGTTTGGCCACCAAATTCAAGCAGTTATCTTTCATACTTTTTCCTGAAAAAGAATCTTCAGTGAGAAGGTAAACATTCTTGTTGATTTCTGTAAAAAAAAATATATATATATACAAAAGCGTCAGATGTACTTGTGAGTTACTCCTCTCTATCTTGTTGGTGGATGTTGCATAACAGGTAAAGAACTGCTGGGTGCATTTTTATCAAAAGCTATGTCAAGAAGCCATCTTCTATCAATTCCTGTATTCTTCTCAATCCTCTTAGTAAAAAAGTTTGTGACTTTACCATGGATAAGTATTATGTTTTGTTCAATTTTTCATGAAATTGACTCTAAGATTGCTTCAGTGCTACTGTTGTTAGTATCTTGATTGGATAAATAGCATCTGCTTAAAGTTCAAACACTTTGACAGGTCATCTGTACTAAGTTGTCATAAGTTTGCTGGAAGTGCCAGGAGCAGACTTAGATTAGCAGAAGCTGATTGTAACAGCTGGGTTTTAAATCAGAGCTGAAGGTTATGGGGTTTTGGTGTGGTTATTAACTATTCAGACTTTTTTGCTAATATTATCTAATGTGCAAAATGAATTTTTCTCTGATAGAACTTCAAGACTCATGTGTGAAGCTATTAACATATTATTTCCATAAATAGAAAAAGTGTTTTGGCAGAACATCAGTCATGAATATAGGTATGGACATCTCTGGACTGCTGTGAACTGTATTTTCTCTGTGTGGCTTTATTTCTGAGGTCTTGTTTTAGGCAGCAGTCAGGGTGGAACAGCACTGCTTGCCACAGTGACTGATGAATGATTGCACAGCTCTAATGGGACAAATAGAAAGAAGAAATGAAAGGGTAGAAAGACATCCCCTCATGCCTAGTTAGAGCAGTACCCTGTACACTAATGTTATATTTTATGGTTATTTATCCCCTGACACTATTTAACACCACCAATTTTGAAGATAAATGTAGTAAAAGCATTTTTATCCTGCTGCTATGAAAATGTGCTTTTAATAGATTTAGGTTTTCTCGGGTCATAAGAAAGAAATAGAAAGATTTTGCAGCTTTCTAAAGGACTTTATTATACACGGAGTTTAAAATGTCATAAAGCAGCTTGAAACACTATAGGGAGTCTGTGCAGTAATTGGAAAAATGTTTCATACTAATGTTTGGATTGCATTAGTGTGGGCTGTTGGCATACATTTTGTGACAATAAACATGTCTTTGCTTAATTGTAATTATAGCTTACGAAAAGGTTTAAAGAAAGAAAGTGAGAAAGGTACTTTGGTGATTGTGGATAATGACATTTTAATGCGCTTAAGGCACAAGACAGCACTCACTGAGACCATCTTTAACTTGCATGCAGTGTTGATAGATCAGCTTTATATATTTATTTGATAATATTTAGGAAGAATGGGAGTTTGTTAGGATTCCTCTGTTCTACCCCTTCTCTTGACCAATTAACAACTGGCATAGTTGCCAGTCTGTATCTCTTCCTCAAATAAAATACTTGTTAACAACACCTGATCAGATTGTAACCACTATTCAGTACTGACCTGCTCCAGATTTTCATTAGTGCTGTTGTCTACATGTCATGCCTCCTACAGAGGGTTTAGTCAGCATAGGAAGACATAGAAGAATCAGAATAACCCACCTTTTAGAAGTCACTTGAGGAAAAAAACTGCAGTTTTGAATTTGTATTAGCATCTCATACCTTCACAGTAGCTCACTGTGAGTGCACACTTGAGTTTTTGTGCGCAGGTTTAGACCTTGTGGAAATCCTCCAGCATCTTCATGTATTTGGAATTTGTGCTTCAGGTAACTTCAGAGCCACTGAAATCTCTTAAGCTTGAATGCTGAGAGTTTATCGTTGATCTATAGTGTGCCTAACAGCCCACACCTTCCAATAGGCATTTCTGCTGTTATTGCTTCTAGCTGGATCAAGCTGGATGGATAAGATAGTATCTTATTTACCCTATATTTGGATAGCTATATTTTAAATTTTGTACTGGGCTTGAAGTTCCCCATCTTACCCCTGCCTTTTTTCATTTTTAGAGAAGATGTTGCACAAATACTGTGTTCAAAGTTTCTGCACAAACAATAGTCTCTCTCTTTGGGCATGATCTGCTGATGAATACCTTCCATGTAGTGGAACATACATCATGTGAAGTGTTATCAATGTGGAATCATTAGGGCATGAAAAAAATTGTTTTCATCCTATGTATATAACTTTTCTATTTATTGCTAATATATCTGAATGTCATATCAAACCCTCAGCCACATCAGCATTTAGAAATTTTAATAATAGCTGATATTCTTGATAATGGGTTGAAATTTTCTAGATAAGACTCAAAAACGTGGAAACATATTTTTAAGCTGTGTTATACCAGAAATGCCATAGCACAAGTAGGTGAAAGTGATTTAGTGGCCAACATTAAATGATTACCAAATGGAATGATGTAGTAAAATGCATTATCAGTATGAGTAACAGGTAACTCAATCAGGCACAGAGCACAGGCAGTTCATCACAAATAGGATATGAATGTTTCTATCTCTATGTGGAATATGGTGCAGAGTTTTACAGATAAGCCAAACTGAATCTCTCAAGCAGCTTTAGAAGAGTGGATTTGCCTTGAAGAATTAAAATTGCTAGAATAAGTCATGAAACTGTGGTGAAGACTTTTTGCACTGTTGAGGAATTCTGACTAAATGGTTTTCATAAATGATTTCTTTTTCAAAGCTGTAACTGTAGAAAATTTAACAAAGCACAAGCTATGACAGATGAGACAATTGACCAAGCTCCGCTAGCTGAAAACGTAAAAGCTTCTGCATGCCTGGTAACAATTTATTGTAGTTACATTAAGTGCTTTAAAATGTTCTGGTTTTAATTCATCTTTTATGTGCATGGTATAAATACAGGGGTTTTTAAAAGATCTGTCCCTCAGTGAAATGTAATCAACCCGACTGGATGTTTATGGATCTTGATTTACCTCTCCTCTATCAGAGCTCTGGAGGTGGTAAAGGAGAAGTGTCTTTGCCAATGACTTAAGGTATTTTTCAAGAAGGAACAGCAAAACTGGATAAAGGAGTGGTGTGCCCTTCCATAAACAGTCTTTCAGCTTTTTCTTTGGTGGTCATGACACTACACTGCATTTTCTTTTACATATTGTGTTAAGATTTTTGCCTAAGAGACACATTTTCATAATACACAGTACGTCTAGTCCCAGCATCAAGTAGAATACCACATACATATTAAATAATTTTGGGAGCTACATTCTTCAGAAAATACACTGGAGTGAGGGCTAGGAAGATGCAGGGAACTGTTGAATTCAACATGAATTGTCATCTGAAGCATGAAGAGCATTGGAGAACAGGTTGGAGAGCAGATCAATAAAAGATACTGCAGATGGGAACTATGTCTAGTGGAAGATGCCAGGAGCCCATCTCCCATGTCAGGACAGAGTGGGAGATGTGCATTCTGATAAGAAGCTGAGAAACTCTGGCACAGCTGCTTCTTGTCCCTCTTGCTGCACCAGAAAGCTTATTGATGTAGCCCCATGGTGGTGTTGGTATCCCTGCACTAGCAGCAATCTCTTACTCTCCTTCCACTTGCTCTTCCACTCTGTGCTGTCTGACCTAGGTCACCTGCTGAGAAGTGGAAGTAACACCCTGCAGGTGTGGTGCTCCTGCATGCACCTGAAACTCACCTTTAGTAACTACAGAATTCAAGACACTAGGAGATGAAGGTGAGAACAAATACAATTAAGTGTGGTGCTGTAAAACCCATAACAAACCATTATAACCCTTCTTGTACTATACCCCTGCATGTATTTTATGCTTTTGTCATGAAGCAGATTTTGACCAAAAGAAATGTCAGAGACGAGATCTACTTTTGGAATAAGCATTTAATTAATCTGCCTGGATTTTACTCCATAGAAGTTGCCACGTTTGAACAGCCAATGCCACCTTCAGAGCTTTTAAAATAATTGCTTATGGTTGGAGAGAATAATTTACTACGCAGTTAATCGTAACTTTTTCTCACTGAACATGTTAGTACTGAGCAAGATAAGAATGTTTTACTTTTTGTGTCTCTAATATTTTATGGATTACATTAGTGGATAGAGACTGAAGTTTCTGGTAATAAGTCAGATAATTCCAATATGTAACTGTTCTTCCTCTGACTTCTTTTGTGAAACTGCTGTCAGAAGCTTGGAAGAAAAGCTGAACTGCATTTATCCTCTACAGGCCAAAGCATGTTGGCTCTACAGCAAATAATTGCTGTGTAGCTGACTTTATTGAGCATCCATGCCAATTCATAGATAAAAATATGCTTTTCATGTACTACAAAGTCTTTTTAAGGCATCTGAGTATGGATGTACTAACACCAGTACTTGAGATAAACCCCTAAGAGATCATTCTCTTGACATGAGAAAATAAACCGCTTGATACATTCCATCTAAAAGTCTTGAATCACTGGGAAGTGAGTTCCCAAAAGGGAGGAAAGAATCAAGTAGTAAGATCCTAGTAAAATCTAGGAAATACTGCCCTCCCCCTCCCAATAAAATCCTTTGTAATAGTCATATTTACTTGGAAATTACTAACTTATTTGCCAACATAAGAAACCCCAATAAACTCCCATATTTAAATCAAAGGGAAATGTTTTAGGACTCAGTTGCCCACTTTGGTTATTCATATCTAGAAAACATTGCCGTGCTAAATTAATCATCTACAGGAGTCATAGCTTGGATGTTTTTGCTAATGTTAATTAGAAGTCAGACACCATTGGGGTATACAGGTAGTGCTTGAATACAAAAGGAAGTTGCTATCCTTCCATAATGCAGGATATCAGTTTGGTGTCATCTTTTCATGTAGTGTACTTCTGTCACAAGACAAAAGGGTTAAATTACTTTATTATCTCTTCTATAGAAATATAGAGTAAGAACACTGCATACTGACATTTTCCAGTGCCTCCAGCACATGGATTCTATGGCTTTTAGTTACATACTCTTTCCTTACTCCTTCTGAGGTAAAAGTGACCAGACCAAATGTGAATCTTTAGACCTTGCCTTTTCTGAAAACTTCATTCATAGTGATTATATGTTCTGCTTCATTGACAGTTGGTGGCAGGGCAATTGATTAAGGCTAATTGAATTCTGAAGGGAGGGAAAAATAATCTTGGGACATGAGTGTGAATTATTAAGAAATAGTGTAATGTACCTGCTTATAACTTTCAGACTATATAATAGAGAACTTATGGGTTTTTAAAACAACAAAGGTAATTTCACATTTGAAATAATGGAGGTAAAAATCAGTGTGGAATTAAAAATAGTGCCTTTTTCTTCCTCATTAGCAATCATGATTGTTTAGTGGGCAGAAGAAGTGACACAAAAACCTTCATTGCTGCTGAAGCAGACAGGTTATTGACATTTAAAGAAATGTTGTAAACATACTGTGCTTACTCTTCCAGTTTTAATCCTAAAAACTGGTGGGAGAACTTGTTTTATTTTATCATTCATATTAATCTTGCACATACAACAAACTTCGTGTGGTTCTTTTTTTGTTATTTTCTACATGAAAGAGAATCACAAACCTATCAAATCCTCCTTTTCTTTCAAGAGATGGATTGAAGCTTCTGTAACATTTGGAACTTTGGAGATATTTCCATTGATCTCAGTTGTTATGAGCATGGATAATCACCAGAATAAGACAAAGGAAGTGACCTGCCAGGATTTCTTTATTCTAATAATTCATGTCTGAAACTTTTCGGCAGCACTGATGAAAATCTAGCTAGTTGGGATGTTCTATTGAGCTTTCAGCTGCATGGTTTGAGCTGTCAGAGCAGCAGTCAGCATGGACGAGATGGAAGATGGTTTACCTGGCTTCCGTTGTGGCTTTTGGCTGCAGCTGGGAGCTCAGCCACAGCACTGCCCACGGAAGCTGCTCCATTTAGCCAAGGATGCTTCTGCATGTCACAAGGAGCAGCAGGTGCCTGAGTGTCTCTCAAGTGGTTCAGACACTTAGTAACATGCTGCTGTGGGAAAAAGCCCTTGTTCTTAGGGGTGTTTCACAGTCTCTACTCCAGAACAGGTATAGCCAGGTGCAGGTGTCTCTCCTGTCTCTCTCCTTCCCTTTCTGCCTGTCCTTTGTTGCCCCTGTGGAAGTTTAGGCTCAATTCCTTCAATTTATGAGGCTGTGATTGTCCTTGTGGCAAACCATCACATTCAGAAATGTGATAATTCTTTCAAGAAGGAGAAAGGGAACCTTTGTCAATTGTTGTATCTATCCCTGACAGCTCCCAGCTGCAAAACAGAAGCACCGCTGCCCCTGCCTCTGCTGGAACCTCAACAATAGACTGACAGCTTTTGTTTGAATGTGAACACCTGACCTGTAAACTTGATTCTAGGTGACCTCCTTGGGATGAGCACCTTGTGTGCTGAAAAAATCTCCTCTGAGAGTACCAAGTTACTGCAGGTGGGATAGGTAGTGAATAGATAAGGTTTGGTGCTGCTGAGTGTTCTCAAACACTAACATTTACGTACCTCAAAGGTTTTACTATCAAAAACTCAGATGTCAATGGACAATGTCAAGATTTAGTTGTGCAGGTGTTGCAGGAATCTGATTTTTAATAACATACCTAAAGTACTTTCTTGGATTAACCACACTTGGTTTTCGTTTTTAATTAGGCCCTAACTTCCTATTTCTGCTTTTTCACAAAAGTTGTGCAAGACTCTGACTTGAAAGCACAAGAGTTATCCTGTTAATCTCAGTAGGGCTGATGAGATCTGAGAATTATATAGTGTGTAGTTATGAACAAGATATATTTTCAGGGTAGTCAACTTTCAACATGATTTGGGAATTACCAGTGTTGTACTTGTGATTCTCTGTGACTTACTGAAATATTAAGTATGCATGTTTGTGGTAAGGTTAATGTGTTAGTTCTTTGTCCTTTCTTATTTCATAAGAATTATGTTTCTTTGACTAATTTTTATGCTACATTAAGTTCCTTGAAAGTTCAAATGGCCTTAGTGAAGGCTGTACTGACATCAAATTATGTGTTGGCTATCTAATCTCTCCTAAAGTTATTTGAAGAGGTATCATACATTCATTATAAGGAGCTTTTTGGTTTTGATGCTTTAGAACCATGTGATTCATTGAGCATTTTTTCTATTTTGTGAAGGTGATGGGGGTATTTTTATCTTTGCTTTTAACATCAATTGCATTAAATCTGACTTTGACCAAATTGACAGAACCACTTAGAATTGAAAAGCACTTCTTGTAACTTATGTGAGAATGGAAATACTTTCCAATCCCTACTTGTAAAATTGCCATGTTCAAGAGAACCCAATTTTAGTTGAGCACTGAAAAAATAGCTAAACAGAAGGAAAACAAAGACTTCTAGAATTAGTTTTGTCTTTTTCTTTTTAATGTTTTTTATATTGCCACTTTTATCACTTTTAATTCTCCTTTGAGGGTACATTCCATAATCTGTTCCCTGGGGGATGAGCTGAGGGAGGAGGCCGGAATGGTGTGTTTGATGTCAATGTGTGCAGTTTACTCTGTTGGAAAATATTCAGAAAGGGATCCATTGTCAGACTGTAATTCACTCATCATTATAGGTTATGGGGTATGAACATGGCCAACAATAACAAGCTGAAGTCTAGAAAAGAGGAGTCATTTGTGACATGGTTCCCTCCTTCAGCGCTTAACTCCAAATGAGCTATGAAAGTATTTAACATATTGGCGAGGCAAAACGGTCTTAGCCCAGGGATGTTTTACTTAATTTGTTGCCAATTAACACAAACTTCTAATGACCAATTTGGGTATTGAGGAGAAAAATCGAGCATAAACAACTAAGCCCTGAAGCAAACACCCCTCCTCTCCCTGGCTCAGCCTCAGCTGGAGCCAGACCCCTCTCTTCCACAGCCCTTCCTGTCCTGCCAGGGGTCAAGCCCGCACTCCCTCCTCTCCAGGGAAGTTCATGACACCTCATCCATGCAATCGAGGAGAAAGAGCAGCTTTGGAGCTTTCTGGAAACCTTGCTGTCAGGGACTGAAATCCTCCACCCAAGTCCACAAGGTGGTGAAACTTACCAAAGTATACAGAGCAAAGTAGTCACTATGTACAGTTAATCACAGAAACCACTGTAGTTGACAGCTAATAAGTATTTATAGGCAAGTGCTTCTGCCATCATTAAATTTATTTTAAAATAAAGATCTGTGTGTGAAATTGAAACTTGATGTTTCATCGAACTTGTTTGCAGTGCAGAAAAAAAATGAGATTCTTATCTATTAAAATGATGGATTGCATCTCCTTGAAGTATGATTATAATTACTTGAATAAACATCTAGGAAGTAATGATCTGTAAAGATACTACTATCCAACTTTCACATATAGCAATGAAAGTAATGGAAATCATTGGTGTGCTGATTTACCAGCCAAAATGATGGCTGTACATGACATCCTTAGTGCAATAAACCTCTTGTGGTTTGACAATGCTTCCTTCTAAGTTTGTGATAAATTAGACCAATTACGAATAAAAATTTCTTATTTTTAAGGTTTTTAAACACTTTTTAAGTGTTGTCTGTCATTCCTTAGAAGTAGTTTGAATATACTTTTCTGATTGCATCAAATGAAGTGATTGAATTTGCTCTTGTGACACCCCACCTGGAGCACTTTGTCCTGCTCTAGGGCCCCCAACATAAGGACCTGGACCTGTTGGACTGAGTCCAGAGGAGAGCTATGAAGATGATCAGAGGGCTGGAGGACCCCAGCCTATGAAGTCAGGCTGAGAGAGCTGGGGCTCTTCAGCCTGGAGAGGAGGAGTTTCTGGGGACACCTTCCAGTATTTGAAGGGAACCTGCAAGAAAGCTGGAGAGAGACTTTTTACAAGGGCGTGTAGTGATGGAATAAGGGGGAATGGCTTTAAACTGGAGGAAGGTAGGTTTAGATTAGGTATTAGAAAGAAATTCTGTGCTGTGAGGGTGGTGGGGCACTGGAACAGGGTGCCCTGAGAAGCTGTGGATGCCCCATCCATGGAAGTGTTCAAGGCCAGGTTGGACAGGGCTTTGAGCAACCTGGTGTAGTGGAAGGTGTTCCTGCCCATAGTGGGGAATGTTGAGGAGTACATTTGGTGCAGGTAGCTCTTTGTGCAGCTGTTGTTTGAGCTGCAGGTTTAGCTCTTGGTGGCAGGAGCCCAAAAAAAGAGGCCAGGAACTACCGACTCTTTGCACAACAAAGGGTACAGGAACCTGTGGTGCAGCCAGGTGAGGGACACCCAGAGATGGCAGGAGTCAATGGACGATGAGGGGATAAAATCCCAGGGGATCTTTTATCCGGAGTCCCTCCTTGGAAGCACCAGCTTGAGCTTGTTTCTATGTTTCTGTGCCATGACTGAATGGCTTTATGGAATGAGACATCTGAGGCTCTGCTGAGGGAAACCTGGGGTTGAACTGGTATGGAAACCTGGTCTGACTGTGTGAGTTGGGTGTGCAGGGAGTCAAGAGGGAACTCATCAGGTCCCTGGAGCCACCACCGTGAAGGGACTCCTGTCCCAACAGTGAAAGTCTGTGGTTGTGGGAATGTGATTGCCAGAGAGTCTTGTGAATGGTCACACTGGAAAGTTTCTTTAACAGGAAGGTTGGACCTAGATGATCTTTAAAGTCCCTTCCAACCCAAACCATTCTATCATTTTATGAAATTTTCTCATCACAGTGTAATTGAGAAGCAATGTTTATCTTCAATACAAATAATTTAAATTTGTCTGTAGGTGTGCTATTCCTGGATTTAAGGATAACAATGAGAGATAAAGATTTAGACTTGTTTTCTGTAGGCCTGTGGGGTTTGATTTTTGTGGTGTAGCTGATGGTGGAGCAGTAATCAGCAGTGCATCCCTCTACAAATGTTTCCCCATGGATTTTCTGTATGCCACCTGATGACTGTGACACTGTATTAAATATATAAGTAAAACCAATTTACATGTTACTATGAGTGAATAGGTTATAAGACTTGTTTTAAGATCTGATTGTGAGGTAAATAAGGCAAGTTTTACACTGTTATTTCTTCCTGTAATTCTTACCTTGTGGAGGACATTTTCTTGTGTGTTTGATAGATGGTTTGTTCAGCAGAGTTATTCAGACATTAGAATTGATACTGTTCAGAATTTACTATCCTTGTGTCTCAAAAGAGTTTACAAGTTCACACATGACATACGATATGTTTTTATGCCTTAGGGAAGAATACATAAAACAGTATTGTATAAGAAATGAAGAGAAAGAAAGGGAATGACGGGCAGACAAATAGGTTTCAAGAAAAGATCTGATTTTTGTGTGAATATAGCAATTCCTTTTGTTACAAATCAGGAATCTGGTTTGTCTAAAGAGATAATTTTCACCAATTGACCTAAATCAGTTTTGTTGAATGACTGAAGTGTCAGGTTTTGAACGGTTATAGCTTATGACTGTCAGTTTATAAATACAAGGTAAATCAAATGATCTCCATCTGAATGAAATTAAGAGTATCAACTGGAGACTTGCATTGGTTTAACTATATGATTGTAGATAAGCTGAAAAATTTGTGTGAACTAGACCATTTCTGTTTTGGATCTGTGTGGGACTGGCAACATATGGTAAGGGAAAATAAGGCTAGTTGTTAATTTGGAGTTTACTTTTAAACTATCCAAAATGCTGTGCTTGTACTTGATTGGATTAGCATTTATGTGGTATCAGGAGTGATCATTCAGGCTGTGGCTGGATGAGAGACAAATGTCAGTGGCAATGCAAGCTAAAAAGTTATCTGTGTCAAACACAACCATTTCTCAGGTTTCTGTGTTCCAGACTATGAAAATAATTAAACTGTTAAAAGAAGTGCCTTTCTAAAGTGTTTTTTAAAATGGGGCATTCTTTTTACAGCTTTACAGGTAATCAGTATCAGTAAGTAATCACAACTTTGACCATTCTTAAAACCCAAGGTTTTTTAATGCTTTGCCTATCTATGTCTCTCTCCAGTAGTCCAGTTCTTAACTCCTCTGGGCCAAGAGGCTACCCAGCTCTGGGATCAGTTAGGGTCTTCCCTGAAACACATCCTTGTATGTCCAGAATAGCACAGGAAGGTCCTGTGGGAAAGGACTGTAGTCCAGAGGGGCAGTTTTCTAGCCTCTGGTTAACCCACTTCCCCTTCAGCATATGTGTGAACCCTGCCATTGCAATGTGGCTTCCTTTTGAATTATCTATTTAAATTTTAAACTGCTTTCTGGAGTGTTCCCCCTGGGTATTATAGAGAAAACTTTAATCTCATGGCTGTGCTGAGCAGCATGAAGGAGGTCCCATGGTAGTTCCTTCTGACAGGGAAATAGATGCTGCCTCACAAAATGAGTTTGAATTTTAGTCCCAAAGTCTCCAGACAGATCTTTCATAGCTTAGCTAACAGGCACGGATAACACATTGAAAGAAACAACTTAAAACAAGCAAACAAAAATTTTTAAATTGCTTAATAGGCACTGGATTTCTGTTGTTGGCAACAAACTTATCAAGATCTTATCTTCAAATCTACCTAATGATTTTAATTTTGGATTTCCAGATTGAAAGACATTCACAAAGTAATTTAAGGCTTCTCAGTGAGAATTTACTGGGATGGCCAGGCTGTCATGGCTTTCAGTCAATAACCATTCCTTTAATAACATAGTAACCTGTTGACAAGAAAAATAGTGGAAATGTCTTTCTCTAAATCAGTCAAAGGGGATAAGCCCAGAGAAAGTAGAAACTAAATTCTCCAGATCGATAGCTACTGTAGTGTATCTGTCACCTCTGCTGTGTGGCAGGAAGTGTGGTTGAAACAGAAAGAGTTATTGATGCATTTTCAAATTTCAAATGTTCAGTTACTTGAGGATGCTTAATGAGAGCTTTTAAAGCACTTGATTACTGGTCCTGACTTTAATGATCCTCCTTGAAAGTCAAAATCAATCTTGGAATTTTTTTTTTCCCCACAACATGTATATCTGTGGACTGATTTTTCCAAGAAACTTAATTGACTTGCATAAGATAGTAGAGGAAAGTCATGGATGTGATGGTGTCTAGAGCTGCAAAGAAGTGCCATGAGCAGCAGTTAACCCTTCCTTGCTCCAGAGATAAGAGCCCTGTCCATATGAAGCAGCTGAGTGCAGGCAGACTCAGCAGATCAGGGGCAGAGACCGGGCAAGCATGAAAGAATCTTCCATTATTGTTCTTCTGTGGTTTAGCCACCTGGGATGGATTCTTTTTTAACCATATCTGTGAATTGTGCTGCTCTTGCATATCACTGTACACCCCTCAAACAGTTTTGAGAGGTAGAATATTTAAACTAATTAAAAGTGATTATGAGGTGGGGGGAAAGACAATGGAAAGTAAAATTGGAAGGTCTGGAAAACTGTAGGTCTTTTCTGTAGAGTAAGAACATGTTTCTTGCCTTAAGTATGCAGATAACTTTTACTGTTTTTCATGGAGCTCCATGAAAGCTGATGCCTCTTTGATGTTTGCTGCCTTTCCCAACTCAGTGAGAGTGTTTGAAAGCAGAAGCTAACTAGGAATGGTAGGAGGACAGCATTACAGTATATTGGTTACATAAAGGTGACCTGCAAATCAATTTGATGTTATTTGAGGATACACGCTTAGTATCCCCAGTCCTAACCAAGCTTTTAGGTCATTATTATCCAGCCTTGCCTGGATCACTGCCCTCTGTTCCTAGACTATCACACTGACTCTGCTGGACCATGAGGTGTCTCTCATTGAACTGCATAGCTTTGTAAAGCATTCATTTGAACTGCATTAAGTATTTCTAAAAAGCTTTTTGGATAGAACTGTACTTCATAGGAAAGAAACTCAGACTGTCTTTTTATTTTTTTCCCATCTTGATGAAGCTAAATATGTGCCCTCTAGTGTTAATGGCCTGCTTGGCAAGGAGAAGATTAGTAGGAATCTTCATATAGTCATACAAGTGGCAGCCAGGAACTTTGTGACTTGCCTGGTGTTAGGTTGCTTTAGAAAGGAAAGGGGAGAGAGCTTTTTGGGAGGAGGATAAGGCTTTTCAGCACATTAGGATCTAATTAGACTGTTCAGACTGAGCCTGAGAATCTTCTGGGACAAATACATATGAAAATACGTTTCCAAGCAAGAGGAATTAAGCAGAGGATGAACTCAGAAACAGGATTTTGAAGAAAAGAGGGAGGTTAACTAGACTGTTAACTTCTGAGGTGAGAAAACTGAGAGTCATGCCATCAGTCTTTGCATATGCAGACAGATATAAATAAGCTTCTCTGTGACAACATGAAAGACTTCTCTATGTCTGACAAGTCTTTGTGGTGATAGAGATGGCAAAGCTCTGAACTAGATTAGTTGGAGAAATTGTGGGTTAATCATGGTTCAATAGCCTCAAGAATAGCTTGGGAACACATCTGTTGGGTGTGCCATGAGGAAGAAATTATATAGGAAGAAGTTCTTTACTGTGAGGGTGGTGAGGCACTGAACAGGTTGCCCAGAGAAGCTGTGGATGCCCCATCCCTGGAAGCGTTCAAGGCCAGGTTGAATGGGGCTTTGAGCAACCTGGTGTAGTGAAAAGTGTCCCTGCCCATGGCAGAGGGGTTGAAACTGGATAAGCTTTAAGGCCCCTTCCCATTCAAGCTAGTCTGTGATTCTATGATTCTGTATTTGGTGCAGGGTTTGATCAGAGGACTGTACTCTATCTTGAAGAGTCGTCTTCACTGATTTTTTTCTATGTGACTGTGAAGGCTAAAGGAAGGTCGGAGTCACAGACTCACAGAATATCCTGAGTTGAAAGGGACCCACAAGGATCATCGCATCCAGCTCCTGGACCTGCACAGGACCATCCCCAAGTCACACCATGTGCCCAAGAGCATTATCCAAACACTTGAGCTCTGTCAGCCTTGGTGCTGTGACCACTGCCCTGGGGAGCCTGTTCAGTGCCCAACCATCCTCTGGGTGAAGAACCTTTTTCTGATATCCAACCTAAACTTCCCCTGGCCCAGCTTCAGGTCATTCCCTCAGGTCCTGTCACTGCTCCCCACAGAGCAGAGATCAGTGCCTGCCCCTCCTCTGCACCTCCCGAGGAAGTCATATGAGGTCTCCTCTCAGTCTCCTCCAGCTGAACAGGCCAATTGCCTTCATCTTTTTAATTGAAAATACCAATCTTGATAAAGGTACCACAGAGAAAAAAGAAAAGTTCACAAATGTATCTGCAGTGAGTGTAAAATACCTAGACCTAACTCTAAAATTAGTCTGTTCAAAAGTGTAGCTAAATCTGTTAACATGCAAGCATAATTGACTCTAGATGATAAACAAAATAATATTTTAAATCCTAGTATGATATACAGATTTAAACTTGAGAGAAATGAGTTCTTAGATGCGACTCAAATTATTTTTTTTCTTAAACATCTAGAGTCTTCATGTTTCTTTTTTGCCGTTGCAAGATCAAAGTGTTCTATTGCTCTAGATATCTCTGGACCAGTATATCTAGCAAACAAAATTGCTTTTAAAGATGGAGTTCAAAAATTTTCCTTACAATTTTGCTATCATTTTTCCATTATTAAAAATAGTGGTCCTCTGATTACATCATGTCGCTGTTTCAGGATGAAATTCAGCACTGAAGTGTGACCAAATATGAGCCTGAACCTCTTCCTCCTTTTTCATTTCAGTCTCAAATTCACACTCCACAAACTGCAATCAGGTGCAATACAGAATCCTCTTGATTATAAAGTAGAAGTACTTGGAAGAGTAAAACAAATCAGTTAAATGTCCAGCTTCCTTTCTCAGGGATAGGTTCATTAAATCCTTGCAACTGAAAATATTTGACGTGCCAAAATACAAAATTTAGGTGAACCGTGAGCTAATATGATAGGTACCTATGAACAAGCAAATGGAGAAATTCCGCTTATGATTTCTGAGAGAACCTAGTACAGGAATCCATATAGCTTTATTATTAATCCTTATCGTATATCTGCTAGTGCATTAATAGAAAAAGTGAACTGTATTGGAATTTGCTGTGCCTCAAGCAAAGATTACTTCCACCTTCTTTGAAGGTGAATTGTCTGTCTCTCTAATCCATCAGAATAGGATGCTCTGTGCATCTGAATTATTAGCAAATGCACTGTCAAAATTGAAGTCTTTCTTTGCAAAGGTAATCTTTGCAATCCTAATGCTGGTAAGAACTATAATTTCATACTGTGTTGGGGGTTTACATCTACACACAAACTCAGAATAAAATAATAGCCACACTTCTAATAGTCCAATAAACACTGATGAGGTGGGCACAGGCAATAGGATCAGCACTTTATGGAGAAGCAATAAATTATTCAGTATAGAAAAATGTTAATATTAATTTGGATTTTTCAATTTGGTTGTAAAGTTATATTGAAACCCCTCTGTATGGGGACTGAGGGGGAGAAATGCCCATTATGTGTCCTTAAATAGCAATTTGTTACATTTACATGTGCAGGGAATGGTGCTTTTGTACCATTTCTGAGTTCCATACATAAAATATGAAACTATTACGAAGATATAGTGGCCAGCTTTACAGACTTGAATTGCCTTATAATTTTGAAATACAACAAAATGACCTAGGGCATACTATAAAAATCTTAATTTAGGAAAATGTCTATGTGAAAGTGATTTGATAGCAAATGGCAATTATTTTCTTCCTTATTTCTATAGCCAAATTGTTAGGAGATGGATTTTGTTTTCATTCTTAGCGCAAAGTGTTTTAAAAAAAAAATCTCTTTGTCAGCTGAAACCTTGTCTGCAGATTCCCAGCCTAGAGCAAGATTTTTACAGTCAAGTTTTAAATCCCTTGATGTATCTGTGTTTGTAATGGAAATGCTAACATAACCTTAGCCATTGCAGGGCAAACAATATTGCAATAATAAATAATGAACAAAGTGGTTTAATAATTTGAAGCAAATCATGTCATGGGCCTGGCAAGATTTTATGACTAAATTATATGGGCAGGAACCTATCAACGGACATGCTGCATAAATACCATAAATAGATGGACTAAGGATGTGTGTTCATGGAGCTGAAACTACAGTTTTCATGATCTAGGGGATAAAATGCTTGAAGAGACTGTAAGAAATTGGGTGGAAGCTTTAGGCAAATCAAAAGCCAGAACAAATGATCAATGTGTCAGTTTTTAATCAATGGCTATTATCTCTAGTGCTAATGAGCTGTACGGTGCCTCACTAAATCTGTTGGGCTTCTGAATATGGATGTATTGGTTAATGATCCATTATGTGGCCTGTTGGTAAAACTTCTTTCCTTCTAATTGTAATTTCATTTCCCCCCCCTCTGTTTCTTTTCAGTACCATGCATAACCTGACTGAATGTTTTCCTCTATATAGCTTAAGGAACAATGGGAGTTTCCCTGGCACAGTTCAGATCTGGGTCAGCCAGGCTAGCACCTTTTTTCTGACAGTCACTCTTACTTACTTTGTGCTTCTAAATGATGCAACATCTCACAAAGCAGGAAAGGGCTGGTTCACTTACTCTTTCCTGATCTCTGATACCAAGAGCGAGTTCTGGAGTAAGAGCTTGAAGGACATCTGTTTCCCTTCGAAAGGTGAAGTGCTTGATCCTCAGTTAACTCTTCTTTGGCAGCGCAGGATGAGAGCAATGACCACAGGCATGCCTGGAGTTACTTGGGTTTAGAGCTATTAACAAGAGTGTATTATGGCTTGAAGTTAAAGAGCTGGCAGGATGTGGGAAAAAGCCCAGCTTGGTGCACTGTTGGTACAACACCTTCTTCCCAGGGAAAAGGACCAAAAGAACTGGGAACCCCTTGCACCAGCCCCATCTTTGTCAGAAAGGGTCTCTGCTTAGGCAGTTTAACCTAAGGGAAGGTTAAAAATGCAGAAAAAAAGGCTGTGTGGTAGTTCAGTAATAGAGAGGCTTTATATAAAAAATCTGTTTCATACTACAGTGGCAGTGCAGCAGAGGCCACAAGAAGTGGTGATAAAGCTGAGATTTTGGAATGATTTTGCTCCTTTTGAGTCTCTCTGAGCTAATGCAGTAGGTGGAGGTTTAAGCACTCAAAAACTATGTTTATTTTTGTCTATGTCAGATTTGGTTTGGAGGATTTCTGTCACAGCTGGCATTCAGAAATGCCCGGGTAGTGCACAGCAGCTCTTTGCAAATTCCTAGCATGATTTTCTTCTACTTGTGACATACAGGCACAAGCAAGTCATTATACTTGTGTTAATGCATTCATTTTGTAGCTCCCTGACACTTCTGCAGGTCATACCAATGACTTGTCACACTGCTGTGCAGTCAAAACTGAGGATGGTAAGAGAATGATCCAGCTCAGTCTATAAAGCTTAGGGGTAGGGCTATATGATAGCCTTAGACTACCTGAAGTCCATTTGTGAAAAACCTTTCACCTGGGAGTCTTGCATCCAGAGAGATCATTAAATGCCTCCCTTAATCCATGGATTTGTCTATTCCTTCAGTAATGTCTATCTCCATTTGTAGCTCTTCAGGTAGCAAGGCTCTGTTTTAGTTCAGACCATGGGATAGGAAATTCTGGTTGGTTATCTCAGTACATGTAATTTTCTGGCCAAATTAGTTTTTAGAGATTCTAGTTTATTCATTTGTGACCAAAAGAGGCTGTATTGCCTTAATACATAAATAATATTGCTATTATTATTGTTAATAATAATTAATAAAAAATAATAATTAACAGTAATCTGTCTCCATGCTTTAGAAGTTTTTTGAGAGATCGCCCTTTGTCTGTTTTCAAGACAGCCAAATTAGGGCACTCTGATCTGCTACCATTTAATATTGCCCTCTTAACTCATATACTTACAGAGAAACACGGCAGATGTTCTTTAAACTCTAGGGAAGGCTCTGTGAGCCTTTACCAGGAAATTTGTGCTCATGCCCTGTCACAAGACAGGAAAGGGGCCTTTTTGCTGTCCTAAAGACAGCACACACAGTGCTAAGAGATCTTGGTATAAGGAAATACTTTCTCACAATTTCAGGTCTTGATTTTGGTTGGGATGGTGTGTGTGTGTGGGGGTGGTATGTACTTGGAAATGCTAAAATTTTTATATATACTTCAAATTTGTCACTAGGATTTAGGCAAGATAAAGGCAGAAAATTATCCTCTATTAAGATTCTGTACTTTACACTATATATTAACACTGTGGATTCAACTAAAATTTTCTGTCATTATAGTTTAATGAGCTTTAATGATTTAGGATCCTGTTAAATCAGAACACAGTTTCTCAGCTTTCTCAGGTCGTGGAAGTTCAAATCTATGAAGCTACGTCTGTTTTGTATTACAAGGAACGCGAGACAATTTTAATAACAGGCCTTTGGTTTTACAATTCACTGCCAAATTTGAAGACATACACTGAAGGCCACACAGAAGGACTGCATTGTATCTCTGTAGTTCTTTGTTACTGACTGGTTGCCGTTTTGGTACCCATCGTGGGTTTGTACTCCAGTGTTTGACAGACTCTCTTACTGTTTCTGTTTTGTGAAGTTCTCATGCGGTTTAGAGCATGATTAATTTTGTTCTGTGCTGGAATATTACCTAAGGTTCTGTATTGTTGTTAGAGATAACTTGTTCTGTGCTTTTCAGTGATGAATTCAGTGGAAGTGACTTTACCAAGGTCTTTTGCAGGAATTGGCAATCAGATTGCAATTCCTCCTCCCCTAAACCTTTGGGAAGCTTGTCTCCCCCAAACTGTTTTCAGTAAATGAGATTGTATTGCACAGGATACAGAAAGCGTGCTGCAGTTAGCATTTTTCAGAGTGGGAAGGAGGATGATAAGGTTGTAGGAGAGAAAGAAAATGGGAAACAAATGCAAAGCTATTAAATGGCCCTTTATTTTTTTTTCCCTCCAAATATGAAATTCACGCTTCAAGGCTTCTCTAAGAGAAGATTTAAATAGAAAAAGCACCTCAGTCCAAGCGTGCACCTAGAGATACTATGTATATCAAGAATTTGATGCGAGGCATTCTGGAAAATCGTCCTTGTGTCTCCTAAATGCAAGACAGATGCTTACACATCTCTATAAAGTTCAGTTCCTTGTACAACAGATACTAACTACTTCTTCAGCATCAGTTAATGAAATTACTGGTAAGCATTTTTATCAAATGTGCTGTGAAGACACTGGAAAAATTTTCTATTTTGTGGGATTTTTTTACTTATTTTCTGTCTCTGAATAATAACAGCTCTACTCCCACCTCTTTATTCAAAAAAAGAAAAAAAAAAGGAAAAAATATTGTGTTCTAGTGGCAGAAATCTGCCTGATAGCTGAATCTGACACTCCGAAATGCTGTAATTTCAACAGAAGAACAAAGACATGCATTGGAAATGAGGTGTTATTTCCCTGTTCAGACACAGCTTTAAGTAAAGCGTGGGAACGTGAAGGTTGTTCCTGTGACATACCTCCCAGAAACAAGCAATAAGAACTGTATTAATACCAAGATGTTCAACTCTCACACTGTAACAGTGGGCCTGTGCAACACACTTCCATTTAAAGCGTGCTGCATGAGACACAGTAAATATCTCTTGCAAACTTTCAGGACAGCTTGTCTGTACAGCCAGCACTGTTTGCAAACATCTGAGGGAGATGGATGTGGATGAAGGGCACAGGGTAAGAGGTTGTAAGTGGGGAAAAAGGGAGACTGAGGAAGAGCTGGTTGCGTTTGGAGGGGTCATTGTGTCTGAAAGTGTAGCGTGATGTTGTCCATGTTCCTGGGAAGGAGAAACCCTGTTTTGTGTTCCATCTGCTTTATCTTCCAACTCTGGCATCGGAGAGCTCCAAAAGCTCTGTACAGCCCCACACTCTGTAACTCTGACAACCCATAACTGCTCTCGTTTTAACCTGTCTAAGCCAGTGCCCTCTCAGTTCTTCCCACACTCAGCTGTTTCCAATAGTTTTTAATTTGAGTTTCACACCTGTGAGCTCTGACTTGGTTGGTATCAGCTGGTCCTTTGCTGCTGCACATCTTTTTCCTGCCTTTGCAGCTCATCCCTTTTTACCTCCGGCAGTTCACAGAAATCGTCAAGTTTTATGTCGTGTTGCTTTCTCTCTTGCTTTATCTCAGGGAAATGTGTTCTGTAGGAGGGAAAGTGTCCTGGAAGACTGGAGTAGCCCAAGTTGGAAGGTAGGTAGTGAAACAAAGAAAGAGGGAAATGATAAAGAAATTTGAGAGTCTTTTTTTTCAGTGAACAGTAATGTCTTTTTTTTTTTCTTTTGTTCCTTGAAAACTATTCATCGAAGAATAAAAGCAAATTTCCAGATTTTGTTTAGCTTGGTAGCACATTTATTTCAGAAATTATTTGGGAGGTAGCTGGAATGATTATTACTTAATTGTGGCCTGCTTGCTGGGGGGGAGGATGCAGACAGAGCTACAAGCAGCCAAGCTTTTTTTTAGTGTGTTTTGTGTTGTGGATTTTTTTTAGGGTAAGCATTGCAGTCTTTCTTTTTACCTTGTCAATCACACATAATTAGTACTTTCTGTGCGCAGAGAGTTTTCACTGTCATGTAGATGGATTGGAAAAAGGCACGTTCTCTAAGGCCTCTGTTGTTCTGATGAATTAAATAGTCTTGCTATTCAAGTTAGTAAGAGCAGGCTTTGACACGTATTACATATGTATACTTTCTGCAGTGTTTGGAAGGCTACTTTGACTTTCATGGGATTTGGATCTGACTCCTAATGCCTGCTATCATAAACATAAGTGATCCCTCACAATAAAACATTTGGCAGTATTTACCATCAGAAATGCCTCTTTGCAGAATCTACGCTATTTTCTGCCTTCTGCAGGCTATCACTCTAAATTTGTATTTAATTGGCACCTATGCCCTATTGAAACTGGCGTTCCACCTTGTCTGTGGGCTGAGTGCCATGCTGACAGATGGACATCAGTGCTGGTATGCTCAAGCCAGTTTTTCATTGCATGTAAGTCAGGGTGGCTGCATTTAACTTTGCAGATAGCGAATTTGAAAATCCTAAAAGGACTTTCGTGTCTAAGGTGAAAAGATGAACCAGTGCTTTCCAACTCCACGGCTGGAGAGCAGAAAAATTTGTTTTGGTACTATGAAGCAGATATTTAGCTATGGTTAGCCAGGGCTACTGTTCAGAGGGAGGATTATCTTCATCTCCACCCTCGATTAGCTCTCCACAGGGCACACTCTGACTTTTCAGTGACATTATTTCCATGGCTAAGCCAAGTTTCTTGCAGAATACCTCTGCTGAATACAGAAATCCGATCTGTCCTGTGTCCCATATTTTTGTCTATTACTTCTGCTCAATAGAAGCTTTATAAAGACAACTTCAGCAGAAGAGCATCATTCAAATGGCTATTTAGCTCCTCAGTGAGGAAGGTAAGATGTTCAAAAAAAGAAAAGAAATCAGTAATTATGTTGTCTTATTATTCAGCATTTAATACACATTTCAATACTTCCTGTTCAGTGTTTCTTTTCCTTTCTTTGGGCAATTAGCTGTTAAGATATAAACATAATAAAAGCTAAACTGTGCAATAGAGGGGGTTTCATCCTTTTGCTAATGCAAGTACAGACTTTAAATCTCAACCTGAATGCTCTTTACAGATTGACAAGGGGCGCATTATTCTAAGTCACTCCATATTATATGTGAAGAGTGCCCCAGCTGTGTCACTGCTGAGGTTAAAAGGTGTTAGTGCTTGCTTCTTTTAAATGAGCATAGTAAATGAAAGTGAACAATTAAGTAAGAAATTTGGCTTGCTATCTCTGCATGCTGTGTTTTATTGTGGTGTTGCCAGCTTCTCTGAATGAAAATACAAGAGCAAATTAAACAGCTTTATGAACTCGCAGGAGGAGCAGTTGTTCTAGTGGCTTTCATACAAATGTCTAATTAATTCTTGAAGTAACCCAAATTGTTCTTTTGTGATCTGTGAATGGGAATTTGTGAGGAACCTGTGCAGATGAAACTAAGTGAAAGGAGAGCTAGGATTTAATGATTAGCTGGCAGTTTGCACTTGCTGGGTCCAGAAAATTTTAGTTATCTTTCTCATTAATATTACATCACGAAGTTAATGAAACATTTGGGTGAATATGTTATAAGTAATAAGGAATTAATGTTATTTTTCAAGCACTCAGTTATGCTAATGGGCATCTGTCATTTTTTTTTCATGACTGCTTATTTGAATTATTTCAGAAAATCATAAAAAAAAGGTATGTTGCAACTAAAACCCAAAAGCTAACAAAAAAATCGGCATTTGGATAGTAGCAGTGGACTTAAAGTATTTTTTAACAGAAAGAAAATGTTACTTTAGGAGAAAAGTTTGCAATAACTTTTGTTTCCTTCTTTTAAACATTTTGAGAAGTCTCAGTTTAAAATTCTCAAAAGGTGTGTTCTTTTTGTTTCATGCCCAACCCGTATGAAATAAAAAATTCCTTTAAAAAATATACGTAAAATGTTCATTATTCATAGCCAAATGCATACCATCTTCAAAGCAGGTGCAGAAATTACTGGATTATCACAAATTATTTAAAAATTACTTAAAGTATTCCTGTTTACTGCACCAATGCAGTGTCTTACTCCCCTGGAGGAAATTAAACTAATATGGTGCCAACTAACAGCACCTTCACAGGTAATATTAATCCAAACTCTCCTTTTTTGTAAGCATATTTGATACGTATATTTTTAAAAATTTGGGCACCAGAGATGCAGTTTCTTACATATTTAGAAATCAGAGTTAGCTGATTTTAGGTACCAGGTGACAAGGTTCACTCTCTGCATCATTTAGAACACAGCACTCCATTAATTATATGCATGTGCTTTCATGAACAGGTTTTTAATAGTGGATGATGAAGTCAGACAATGGGCAAAATGTAAACAACAGAAAAATGCTTGGCCAGAGAGCATCAAAATAATTTGTAATGTGCAGGCAGCGGTAGGTGTGAAACAGCACCTGTACTCTCCAGTAAGGACACTGAAAGGAGCTATGCTTGGAGAATTACTTTCTTCATCATCTGTTAAATAAGCAATACTTACGATTTGTCCCCTACTGTACTTTTATTTAAACTCGGGATTTCTTTTTTAACTAAGTATTTGGCCACTTTTTGCATTTGGGCCAGGTTTTACTGATTAAGGGTAATTTATGTGTTGAATTGTTTTACTTAGCAGTACTTTGTTCCCTTAAAACTTCTGCCTATGCTCGTCCTTGCAATAACTTAGTTGAAGATCGAATTAAGATCATCATAGACTTAAAACAGTCTGATTTAATTTGCTGCTTTTATAGTGGAGATACAATTTAGCTCCATGTTCTGTGTGTTGTAATAGCTCTGAGAAATGTGGAACAGGCTTACATTTCCGTAGGTCTTTAAAGTGTTATGCATCTGACTCATAAAACGGAAGGGATTTCTTGTAAAAGTAAGTCTCCCCACTTTAGTGAGGTTTAAAATAAACCTCTCCGTTCTTTGATTCTTGTTAAAAGCTATAGCAAGGAATTGCTTTGCATTTTCAAAAAGAAAAAATGTGCTCTGTAATAATGACATAAAATAATACTCAGCCATGTTGAAAGTAAACGAGAAGTCTTAATAAAAAAAAAGAGGTCTTGGGATCTTTGGGAGCTAAAACTCTTCCTTCCAGAGCATGTGTTGCACTGGAAAAGGGGAAACATCTGAATATTGCCAGAATA
Source organism: Sclerurus mexicanus (assembly GCA_013396755.1). Lineage (NCBI taxonomy): Eukaryota > Metazoa > Chordata > Aves > Passeriformes > Furnariidae > Sclerurus > Sclerurus mexicanus. Next base: position 500,551 of record VWZF01001384.1, read on the forward strand.
CAACAAAACCCTTAATGGACAGGCTAATATTGTCCTGCATTGTGATCTGTAGTAATAATCATTAGTGAATTGGTAGGGACAGTGCTGTGTGCAGAAATGATAGGAGATGGGCAATGTCTTGGGTTGATCAGAAGCAGCATACCTAACTGAATTCATACCTGAGATGACTGGATCTAAGATGCTAAATAAAGGTAACCTGTACCACAGGTAATTGTAACTCTAAAATTGCTTATTCTCTGACCCTGTTGTGTGTATAGTCCATACATTCACTGTGTCATATGAATTCCGTGTGTATGCGTATGATGCATGCAAACTTTCATCCCAGTGGAGGATTTTATTTAGTGACAGCCTTTGAAACATGTGAAAGGAATATGAGAGCTTGAACTGGAAGGAATTACACAAAGTCTGTAAATTATATTTTAATACAAGAGCAGACTTTGCTGTTATATCAAGCAACAACTGATGGATTTTGTATGGCCACCTGCCTGTTGATATAGTGCTCCTCTGGAAAAAGAAAAAAAAATTGGTGGAAAAATAACAAAGTCTGTGTTTCCTGTTTTGTGTAAACCGAGTTAAAAATATGTATGAATAAGGATATTTTACAGTGAGTGTGACTCCAAGAACCAAAGATTTTGACAGCATCTGGGATACTTGATGGATCATAATATTGCCTGATTTACTGTATTTGGCTGTATGGAAACTTTTCCAAGTTACAGAAGTGAGTGTCAGAAATACAAAATAATGAAGAGCACTACTTGGCTTACTTACATGTGCTTACAAGGCATAAACTGTGCCATTGGGATGTGCATTCACAGCTCAAAGGCCATTGAATAAGGCTGGTGTGTGTAAGTTTCAAAAGAGAGTGTGGCTCAACTCTCATACAGAGAAATTAATAGGCATACATGTCTATTTTATATACATATCTATATATAGTGTCTAATACATGTATATATTTATTTAATAGAGGCAATAACTCTTTGTCAGATCATCATTCTAGCAATACCATTAAGTTTCTGAAAGGCCAGAGCAGAGTTGTATGCTTTGAGATAGTCAATATTAGTTCAGTCATCCTTTGCCAAGTACAGCCATATGCAGTATAACTAATTCTGCATAACCCCTTCAGCTTTCTGTCACAGTTATTGCTAATGCACTATATTATTTTCTCGGACCCGTGACTTGCCTCTGTCTCCCACAGGGCTGTAAGTGACAGCTCGGTAAAGACACTTAATGCCTTCCATAGCTGCATGTCAGCTGTAATGCACTGTTTTGCACCTTTATTCAGTAATGGTGGTGGTGCTCCATAGCAACGTCGGCTTCCCAGCTGTGCGGAGCTCTGCCATGGGGAGGCCTATTGGGAACTATTAGAGCCTATGGAAAATCTCCAGGAAGGATGCAAGGTGCAGTGCACACAAAGCACAGGCGAAGGAAGCTCTGCTGCTGCATGTGCCTGAGCACCGTAATCACTGCTAAGCCCTCATGAATATGCTCAAGTGTTGCCAACAGTGTGCCTTTTGACAAAATACTCTTTCCTATTGATTGGAAACCAAAGGCAAATATTAATTTATAATGTAATCAAAGGTATAGCCCAGAGTCGCTACTGTGCATGATAACTGTGAGATTTGAGGAAAAGATTTGCTTATGTAAATGAAAGTGTGTTAATCTGCATATAGAGGGATTTTGGAGTGAATCTGGACCAACTGCTTCCAAAAATCTCTCAAACAGGAGAAGAACCCTATCCCCTTCCACTTGCTTTGAAATCTGCCTTGTGCCCCGCAGAAATATAGTAGTTTTCAAACGAAAAAAGGTAAAATTCAGTGACAATCTCAGATTGGAGTTCTACCTGAGTACCTTGAAATTACAAGATGTGTTGGGTTCTAATTAAAGTAGCTTCTATGTATCAAGTCTTGAGACACAAAAAGGCTTGTTTTTTTACTTGGTGTTTGTGAAGCTAAATAAGACTCATTCACAAATCCATGCTCACCTTTTCTGAAAATCTTTACAATTTAGCTGTAATAACATGCTTTATAGTACTATAAGTCTTCAATGTAAGTAATTGAATTTAAGTATTAACACTGATAGTAGCTTTTAGGCTTGTTTCTTTCCAAATTTGGGTTAGCCCTGATTGTATGAATTTGAACTTTTCATGAACAATGTGATGTGGAATTTTATGATTGCAAAATGCCTCAACCTGTTGGCTTGTGCTATTCATGTGATTCATTCTCCCTCTCCCTTCCTCCATCAAGATTTTGTTTTGTATTAGCCAGCCCTGATGTTTGAAATCATATAAAATCAAGAAAGTTCAAACCCTGACGTAAAAATACCAGGAAATACATCCCCTGTAGAGCAGCCTGTATTTACCTTGTTGATGATTATTGGACTCCGCAAATGAAGACTTCAGAGTGTCTTCTTAACTTTCTATTTACATTTATGGTTTTAATGTCTTTCATTTTCTGTGCCTTCCCCCCCCCCCGCCCCCCCCATTATGCTAAGCTTATGTTATTTAATATGGAGAAGTTTGGATTTTTTTTCCTCTTCTCTAATTTTATGCTCATTTTAGATTTCAACTCACAAGGGACACTGAGAGAAAACAGACTGAAAGCAAAATTGCTTTTTTGCTGTTATTAATAATTAATCTATCCAGAAGACTATAGCTTGTGATAACAAACACAAACCAAGTATTTTTTTGGAAGAAGTTGTTTCCCATGGGAAGCCCAAAAGTAACATAATTCATATCAGTGCTTTCCTGCTTCCTAGCCAGCAGCTGTGAAGGCAGAATTGTGCAAGGACATCTGCTTTACTATCTCCATTTATAGATTTGAAGCAGCATCAGTGTAAATAAAGTGCTTCAGCCTTTCCTTTGCATTGAAAGCAGCAGGAGGGTGATTAACAAAAACTGACCATAGAACATGACTAAGTGGCCCTTAGACCCACCTGCTAAGGGAATAGGTTTGTGTTAGAAGCAGATGAACAAAGCATTTGAAAAGACCCAAATGTAGAAGTTTCATGCTTCTCCCACAAAGCTCCACAAAATGCCAGGAATGGCTTCATAGTACCTGTGGTGACACTGAGCAGCCCCCTGACCTGACTGTGCTAGTGTACCAGGTTCTCCCTGACCATCCATACTGGAGTCAGCAACTAAAGGTTTTCCTGTCTATAAGGAGCACCAAAATAACCAAATATCATTTTGATTGCTGGAATCTTGATTTTCCTGTTTGAGCACTGCATTTATGAAATGCAAAAAAATTGCTTTTTTGTAGTATGCAGACTACATTGGCAAATGAAAATGCTGCAATGGCCAGAATGGATTAAAACATCCATTAAACAAATTCAGGAAAAGAAAAACCCATACCAAAAATAAGGAGTAAAGATGCAGGTTTGACTTCAGACTTAGGAACCTCCTCAGTAGTTGGGCAGTCACACTGGAGAAGCAGTTCTGTGTTCATGTACCTCCTTGTCCTTGTTGACTGATGTTCTCAGTACTAAGCCAGAAAAACATCTGGCTGGAAGCATTCAAACTGGTTTATTTTTTTACTTTTACCTTTTTTTCCTTCAACTGTTTCTTCCCGCTTGTTTTGCAGTTATATAGCTGTTGGTTGGTTATGTGGGCCAGTGCAATTTTGAGTATTGCTGTTAGTTTGCATAAGCATCAAAACTATCCCCCTGAGCTCATAATTTCAGTATCTGGTGGCTTTCTCCATAGGTGTTTATTACCTAGAGAATTTTAAATTTTCATCTGAGGCAAAGAAGTTTGCTGAGTTGGAATACTTGTAGAGCACAAGGTTAACTGTTTTGCTGAACTAGTATTCCATTGACTATGTTCACACACACAGTTCTTCCTAGATTATTGGGGAATAGCTAACAGTTTTTAATATGTAACCCAATTTCAAAATTCCAGAGCCAACAGTAAATTTGCAGGATAATACTTCCTGTTCATGCAAAAGTCCCTGAACAAAGGCTTATCCTCACTTGTTTTCACATATTCTTAATGTTCTCCTTTGACTCTGTGTTGTTGTGCAAAAGTTTGCAGGATCAGATCCTTCATTCAGTGTTTGGCCTGAAGTGTTTAGTGACCTTCTGCACCAGTAGTTTTGTTTTGCAAGGGCTGATGTGAATTTTACTTATCTTGACATGTGCAGATTAAGGTGTTCTTTGCTTCATCACCCATGAGAAGTAACATCCTTGAAGGATATTGAGTCAGCAATTTGAGAGACGTTGGAGGTCTTAGTATCTACATAAATTTCACCACCGTTTTGTTGGGTGTTTTAGAATGCCGAGGTGAGGCAGTAACATGAGACAGAGAAAGAAATCCTTTTTGTTTTGAACTAGTTGACTTCAGCCACTTCCAGGTTTCTTTGTCTAAATCGTGGCTACTCGAAAGAATACCTTATAGTCTATTATTTCTTCGTGTATTAATCTATAATAAATAGAAAATACTCTTCATCAGATGTGACAAAAACACCCTAAAACCATCCAGAGTCTTGATGTTTGAGAAAGACAATCTTGAACACAAGCAGAATTTGTGTGTAACACTAGTTTTATACTCATGTACTTGTAGAGTGGTTATGCTTTTATTTGAGAGTGGAGTTGTGAGGGGTTTTTTTATACTGCTGTTAAATCTTGTATTGTTTGCCTAAGCTGCTATATAACAGATTTGGGGTTTCTTTAATTATGGATAGGACTTTGATATGACCTTATCACTCAGCATACGGCAGTACAGATGGAAAGTGCAGTCACAGATGAGTGACATTGAGGAAACGACTGGGAATGAGCAAAGCCTTCAATATGCAGAGAATGGAGTAGAAAACCATCTGGTTTAACAGTTTTCTGATCGACTCCCTTGCAGGCTCTGTGTCAGATGTGGCTTCTAGATGTGTTGAGAGGAACGGTTTTATTTCCCTCCAGTTTTTAATAATAATAATACTAAGTTAATACTAAAATAATTAATTAAAATAATTGATTAAAATATTAATACTAAAATATTAACTGAGTGTCCACAAGTGGGAGGGATCTGCCATCCCAAGTCTGTTATCTTCAGGTCAGACTTGCACATTAACAGCTTGACTAAATAGTCAGTGGAGGGCAATGGGTGTGTCCAGAGGGTGACTTCCTCCTAGAAAAGGTGAGTCACTTACCTGAAGGTACCTGCATTTCTTTAATGGTTATAGACACTTAAAATAAAGTTAGTTAAAAGCCACTCTTACCTGTGCTCAAAGAAATGCAGAAGATGGAGTTTGAGAATATGTAGTCTTACTTGAAAATATCATTCCTATGGAATTATTTTTCTAAGATGTCGGAACAGATTAGCATTTGGGTTTTCTTGGATTTTGTTGTTTGGCACTTTTTTTTTAATTTTTTTTTTTTCAATTTTGTGTGTGTGTGTTTTGTTGGGTGCTTTTTTGTTTGGTTGGTTGTTTGTTTTTTTCTTGTAGGGAGAAAATTATGTTTTCAAGAGAGGCAAATACAACTGTGAACTTAAATGACTTAATGTTTTTAGGAAGTAAAATCTGCTTCAACAAAAGTACTTGCACAATAAGCAGGATATTTTATTGAAATGAAAGTGTTTACTGAGGATATGTATAGGTTGGATTTGAATGACAAGTTTATAATATCTCAGCAGTCTGAGAATTTGAGCCTGAAGCTCACAGATTAAGACTAGGACATGGAAGATGCAAGAAGTTGTACGTTATTTTCCTACGTTCAAGGATCATTTTTTGAGTGCTCTTGAGGGTAAGAGGATAAGCTTCATTAGAAAGGGGGTCAAATTATTTCTAATAGATGTTGGAAGTCCAAGAGCTACAGCAAAGTCAGATTGGTTTTATAATCTCATAATTTTTTTTCTTAGTAGCCAAGATTCTTGACATGAGAGTGCATTCTCAGTGATCAATCAGCTACTTTGTATTGTTACTGCCTCCCAAATGCTATATCCAAACTGCTTCCTTCACAGCTGCCAAAGTCTCCTACTTCCCTCTACCACATTCTATGTTATATTCAAAGTACAGCACTGCAGCTTTGAGAGCATCTGAAATGTAAATGTACTGTCCAATTAACGGCATGGAGTAATAGCCAGTGGCAGAATGCAAGGATTCTTTTACTCCAGTTTGTTAGTTGGTAAGAATGCTTTCCATTTCAAGTGTCTCATCAGCTTCGGCTTTCCAGTATGTGTCACTGTACTCCTGCAAAGCCATGTGCTGCCCAGTCATTTTAGGTTGAACTTCTTATTGTAGAATAAATGGGTACTAGTTGTACCTGTTGCAGAAGATGGGTGTTTTTCTTACTATTTTCTTCTATTCTTTGTCAGCAGTCCCCATTTAATTTCCTTACACTCAGTTCTTTTCCCTTTTACTCTCTTCTTTTCATACCCCTGTATGAGATCTCTCTGCATATGCTGGTTGTGTCATTATTGACCTCAAATAAAAGGCAGTATCTGCAATGGTCCTGGGAAATAAAAGTAAAAACTAAATGCAAGTTATTTCCTGTTTGTCTTTTGCTTTTCCAAGAGAGTGCAAGCTCTCTACAAGCTGTACTACATGAGTAGGAGCGCTGCAGGAAGGGGCCAAGCCTCCCACCATTCTCCCATCACCTGTGCAAAGGATGGATCTCAGCTGAGAACTGGCCTTGCAGTGAACCTCACCCCTGTGCCTTGATGTGTGGGGCAGGTCAGGCTTTTATCACATGGCACAAAATTGCTGAAGCAACCTATTACAGGTGGTTTCACTGCAATAAAAATCAATTTATTTTCACTGCTTTATAGCACCTTCAATTTATCTTTAATCTTTAACTTACTTTCTGCACTCTCCACTTTAATTTTTGGATTGTTTTATTTACTGAAATAAGATAAGGTAGTCTGAATAGTGCCAAGAAGAATTCTCAAGTTCTGAAAGAGAATTGTAACTCATACTGAAGGAGGGAAAATAGAAAGAAAGAGCAGAATTGGAGCCTTATTAGTTTTAATGTCATCATGCTCTTGTATACAGCAGTTAATAGATTTAGTTAACATTGGTTCATACAATGTTTAGAAAACTGGCAATGGGTATGAAATACATTAAAAAAGAGGGGAATATCACCTTAAATTCAGTAAGTCAGATTCTCAGCTGATGTAAAACGAATCATTGTAAATTTCCACCCATTTAAGGTCAGGCTTAATATATTCACAAATGGCTTTTCTGTATTGCTATTTTATACAGCCATGTAACTTTCTAGTTGGCTTTTTATTTCCTTCTAAATTCATCCTCAATTGATGCACATCTAAAAAGCTATTAAAGATCAGCAATGGGACAGTATAAAAATTCAGCTCTTACATTATGGCTTTAAATGAATTCTTCATATGATGTTACTAATAATTTTTAAAACGTCAAAAAAGTGCTTCCTTCAGAGCTGTGATTCCACCTTAACTTCATTCATTCAGGGAAATTTTGCATGGAACCTTTGCCTTGTAGTTCTACCCGGAAGGCCTCAGGCATGCCATGTGATCCATAGTTTTTTTGGGATTGCTCCTCCCCTTTTCATTTTAAACAAACTGATAGGCCAAGCTGTTAATATTGTAGATGTTTAAATTTCTTTTTTTGTCCTCACCATGTGACATTATAAGGACTGGCACCTTGAAGGGTTTTGATGTGCATGAAACACAAAATACAGAAAGCAGGCAATTGGGCATTTAGCATTAAAAAACCTTTCCGTAATTTCTTTTTTTTATTTAATTTTTTTACTTTTGAACTGCAGGGCTGTATCTGTCTCCAAGTGATTACATGTGGAAATAAGACAGCCCCATATTTTGCTGAATAAACTAAAGGCTATTGTTTAAATGATCTTTAACGACCTTCTGTATCTTTACTTTAGTAGCCTTCTGCTGTGAATAATAGCTCTGACCTTCCTGACTTTTCTCATGGTATGAGGTGCTATCCAATATGCCCAGGACCAGTAGGAGTCTCTCTTTAAAGGAGTCCCACCGAGATGCTTTATTTCCCCCCACACCCCCTCTTTTCCTTCTGCAGTTTAAGGTGGCAAGAAGCTTGGTCCTGAAACATCACTCCTCATGACAGTGTAGGATATTCCCCAACTGGAATGCTGGAAATCCTTTTGCAGCAGAGTACCCCAAATTCCTTGAAGTTTTAAACTGGTCTACAATATGTGATGCACTTCCATTAAAAATAATTGGTTTAAATGAGTTTGTTAGTTTTACCACAATACAGGTTTCTATTAAGTTTTCAGAAATTAGTTTGGTGAGTTGTATCCAGGAATGTAGCACTATACTCTTATATTTACAGGTACTTACAGGGTACCTTTCATTATTGTTAAGTTTTACATCCTCTGAAACTAAAAACCTCTCTTGTATTTCATTGCCTTTGAAATGGAATGATAAAATTTTAATCTGAATTTGAGATGGGAAATCTCAGCCTTTGTTCCTTGAGGTGCTTGCAGAAGAGTCTTCACAGAGGCCCTTTCAGAGAAACATTCTTTAGAAAGTATTTATCTGGGTGCTAAATTGTTAGAATTTTCTTGCTTTGTGCTGTTTTTGTTTGTTTGTTTGTTTTGTTTTATACAGCTGACACTCTTTGCATGCCTATTAGTGAATTCTTTCTGTAGCACAGATCAGTCTCTGAGACTTCCATTCAAAAGGCAACAGTAGATCTTCTTTTGTGTAATCTGTCTGTAGCAGGGCAGCTAAAGGCATATCCTGGGCGAAGAGGTTGTTGAATAATGTCAGATGAATCCCTGGAGCCCTGCTCTTTGTCATATTATTTTCTGCAAATGCTGACACAAATGAAGTGAAACATTTACTTATATTCATATACCTATTATTATGGTAATAGGATTGCTATTGTAGTATCAATATGAGAATTTAAATATTGGGGATGTAACTTTATGGCCCTTTTCTACAATTACCTCACAATTTTTTTCCCAAAATTGAAATGGAAATTAAGATGGAATTAAGAAATAGTCTAAGTTAGTTTTTGGGCAGGTAAGGATGGTACGAGTTGGAGAGATGACAATATTTATATCTTAGGTGTGGAGCTATACTTAACTGCTTCCTGCATCTATATAAGTGAAATATAACCAGTAATATACAACTGGCTGTGTGCCTTCAAAGGATACCTTAGACTGCCAGTGTGTTGTGAGGCAGAAAGAGGATACAAGTTTTCTTCATTCCCGAGAGAAAAGTGAGTATCCATTGTGAGCTCCATTTATTGAAGTGCATTATTGCACTCATAAAATGCTTTTTGGTTATAGTTCAAACAGAAGAGAGAGTAATTTAACCCTTTGCTTGCAGAAACATGCAAGCACTTAGAATTCCTGTTTAAATTAAACAATAAAACATAAAGTAGCACCTTCACTTGCAAGAGTCCACATTTAATTTAAATTGTCTAGTTAACAGGAAAACATTCCTGGTGTGTGTGCCTCAGGTCAGATCCTTTGCTGAATTGTTTAAGTATATATTTATATATATAGTTATATATTGGTTGTGAACTTCCTTTTTATACTACTTAAAAAAAATCTGACTAAAAATAACAGAAGCAGCTATTTCAGTTGCTTTTATTTTAAAAAAAAAGTATGTTTTGCAATTTCTAAGTTACTACTCCATTACTATTCTACTGCTAACTCGTATTTAGTATCGCATATCCATGGAATTAGCTATGCAAAGTCTTTTAAATATAGCTAACTGCTGGGAATTCCACTTTGCTACTTGTCCACTATGTTAAGAAGGATGGCATGAAAATGTAGTTGTGATTTGAGGCTGCTAAATCCTTGATATCCTTTCTACCCTTTCTTAATGGTAGTTTATTTTCCTTGCTCCTCAATGTTTGGCTGTCATCCACTCTTCATTGCATTGAGGATTAAGCCGTTGCTACCTATTCCTCTTTTATGTTGTTTCTAGTTTTTTGCATTTCTCATGTATAAATATATAGTCACTTTGACAGCTTTCTGTCTTTTGATGGTGGGATTTTGGTTTTTTTCACTCGAGTATATCTTTCTGTGATTTTTATAGTTCTACAACATCCACTGCCTCAGGGTATGTTCAGTAAAATCCTGCAGGAGTTTGTTGAGTCTTTAAGAGCTATCAGCTTGTTAATAACGTTACAGGACTTGGACAGTAAGAAAGTGTGATATTTCTGGGATGAGCTGTTCATTCACTGTGGCATTTTGGCAGATATATTGATATATAGTTTCTTTGAGCTTAGCGCTTTTCTGTCAGCGTGAGCTCTCTACTTATTCTTGCTCTGTCTCAGTGCTGGCAAACTCAGTGTATGCTCTGCAGGTGTGTGTTTATGTAAATCCATAAAAATATAGCATTATGCTTTACATTCCTGTCTTCATTTTGACTTTTAGTCTTCAAATAACTTACAACATGTGTCTCATATATGTAGTATAATGTATGTATTCTTTGTTGCCTTTCACCCTTTCCATATTTTAATTCACTAGTCAGCAATTGTTCTGTCCCTGATGGTGAGTGTCTGAAAGAGATTCACCAGTCAGACTGATCCTACTGGATAATTGAGAAAATGCATAGGTGGGGTGGGGTGAAGGGGGGAAAAAAAAAGGAAAGAAAAAAGTAAGATCTGTTCAATGGAAAGCAAAAGACTCAGGGGCCTTGTTAATGAGAGAATGAAAGATCATGAGAGAGAGAATATTTCACTCCTAGGTCACCAGTTCAAATGCAGACTAGCTTAATAGTGTAAGTTGTTACCATCTGACAGCTGTTCCATAATCCATGAGAAATGGGGAAATTGTCACAATTTAGTTTCTCTGCTTCTAAATGTCTAAATGTCGACATCCTACGGACAATCATAATTTGCACAGGGATATTAAGAATTTGTTTTACCCTTGCAGACAGCTGAAGTGGAAAGTTACAATACTGAATGAAAAGAATACTTGAACTTTCCCATTCTTAAAATATTACTCTGTGGGACAAAGTTGAAGGGTATTTGAAAGCCACTGTGAGATAGGGAGAGGTACCACCTAGCCCTGCCATTTGCAGTGTTGAGTTACTTGGTAATTGATTGAGGATGGTAAAGATGCTCAGCATCAGACAACACTGGAAGTTTTTACTGAGTAAATACAGAGTGATAATCCCATAAATTCAAGAGTAAAAAGTGAAAAATTTGAAAAACAAATAGCATTAATACATATTCTTTGAATTCACAGCCCTGAGGTGATGGTGTCTGTTCCATGCTGTAGCTTCTAAAATTCTCAGGTTACACCATTGTCTGTATTAATTACAGTACACTTAAACAGGTGTAGCATTTATATAAATACTACATTACAGTAACAAATTACTGTATTCTTTGCAATGCCTCAAATAGTAAAATAAATGTCTCTATTATATATAGTGTCAGTTGACCACAGAAGAACAATTACATTCATATGTTGGATTTATAGGCTTAGATTTTAATAGGCAGGAAATTACAGTACTTACTTGAAGGCAGTAAAATTCCTGGACTTGATTCTGTAAGGTTTAAAAAATGAAATAAAACAAAAAAGGAAGTTAATTTTGGGCTGTGAGAAGACACTAGAATGCAGTATAATTTTTTTCCTTCATTTTTCCATCCAACAAAGTTCTGCATAAATATCAAAGTCAAATATTACCCAAAAGGGGAAAAGCAAAGCAAGAAACTCATTACACATGTATCACCAGTGTTACAGTTCTGGTCCATTATCTGATGTTTGATTTGGAAATAGAAGATTAAAATTTCTTTGTACAGGATTCTTTCTTAAAATCAAAAGTGAAAAATATTGTCATCTGTCCGTGTCACCTTTGTTATCTATCGTACTTGGAGGATTTGGGAACTCAAGTGTCTCTGTTCCATTCCTCAAACCATACTTTAAAGCTGCATGTTTGTTTCTAATTAGTCTACATCATCCATTTCTTAATGACCCAAAGCCACAAGCCTTGTCCCTAGCACTGTCAAGCACCTGTGCATCCTTTTTCACTTCAGCAGGTCTTGTAAGTGTTCAGTGTTTTGTGAGGTTCATGATGGTACTCCAGGAGGAGTTTTATTTTCATCCACGTGGATTCGTTTTGCTCTTTGGTGCATCTTGTAAAGGCTCAGCAGATTAATACAAACCCAGCTCAGCTGCTAGGAATAGGGAAAGGTAATTTTGAAGAGTTTTTGGCTTTTATAAAACATAAATGATGCATAGAACTGATAGTTTTGTAAGGGAAAGTATCATCTCCTGTCTCAAATGGGAAAGCACATCTGAGCAGCTGCTCTTTGTATGTAATTAGAAGCCAGATGTGGTAGAAAGCTGATCATTTAACAGTAGTTGACAACAGACATTAAAAACTTACTTCATTAAAATAATGCAGCCAGTACATTATCAGAACTTGGAAATTAGTGAGCATAAACTAGGTTTGACTTGGCTGCCTTTTATTATATTTATATTTAATTGTTTATATAAATGTCAAGAGTTGTAGTCTCTTGTCATTTTCTTGAGCTACCAGCACAAAGTATTTATTTTGAAGTAGCATGTTTTTTCTGCATATAATGAGAATTTTTATACTGTCTCTGCTCCTTAAACACCTTTGAATCTGCATTTAACACTTTAGCCATTTTAGGGAGATATGCTTGAAAGGATCGCTTTGTTACTGTCTCTGGATCAAAAGACCAGAGAATTACTTACCTTAAAAATGATTGCAACATCTAAGCTGAATATAGAAGCTGGATTCTCAGTGCAGGTATTAGTTTTTTACAGTTTTAGTGACCCAAGACTTCCTTGAAAACAGGACCCAAAATGAAAATCTCTGATGATGAGTAAATAGAAGAAAGTCTCATTTCCACAGACATTTCTACCTGAAGATGAGAGACACAGCAGACAGACAATAGCTAACATTAAACCTGCTTATTTAAAGTGGCTCTCTGATTTTTACTGTTGATTAAATTTTCAAGATGCAAGCTCAGTTCTTCACGATGTGATCAGTCTGATACATGGCCCTCTGTTAGAACCATTGATTTGTTGTTTACCATACCTTGAAAACATCACAAGGTACTGCATGCTGTATGATTTTTAATTAACTCTTCCCCCGCCATTTTCATCACTAGTGCAACTTTTCTTTTTAGTTTAAACATGTCAAAGAAAGAAAACAGCAAACAAATTCATGTCAACCCTTTACATGCAAAGCAAAGCAGTTTACAAATACATGAGTTATTTTTAATAACCACTAGTTGGGTTGGAGGGCATGTTTGAAGTGTGTTACTTTCAAATTTATTTTGCAGACGAGAATTTTTTGGCATGGGTCTGATGGTTCACATATTGAAGATTAAATTATTTCTTTTTCTCAGATGTAAACCTGATATAGTTTTATACATCATTCTTTTATTTTGTCTAAAGACATTAATACTGTTTATCATCACCTGATATATCCACAGACTTGTGTTAAACATGTATATATTCATATGTAGACTGTTTTGGAAACAGGCATTAGTTAAACATTCTGAAGATATTAATTATTACTAATATAATGAAAAGTTGAATAAAGCAATGACTTTAAAATATTTGTGCATTGAAGATACTAAGTGAAGCTGATTTTAAAATAATTTTAAATTAATTTCACTAGAATTATTCACTCTTTTTCTTACTGTTTTCTGAATAAATTTTTCCCCTCATTTTAAAAAATAACTAGAAACTAAAGGCAAGTCTTCTCTTCATTCTTTCTGAAAATATATATCCAAATGCTATGGCTATAACCATAAATAAAATGTAGTTTTTGTGGGAAGATATAGGGTCCTTTACATTTAATTGATTAAGCAAGACTTAAAGTGTGAGTTATGTTTCTCCACATTTTCTTTTTTTTAATATAGACAGTAATAAATGAGCACTGCAATATGGGAAGAGGAGAAAATACTACTGCAGGCTTAATGTAAGCCAGTGATTTGTAGGGCAAATAGAGCAATGGGGTTCCTAAGTTTTTTGAAGATGAGTAATGGCTTGAAAAAAACTACTGAGTCAATACTAAGCAGCAAATGCTTTTTTTGAATAACCTGTTTTATTAAACCCAGCATCTGGCATCCATTGCACATCTAAGGTTTCTTGAGATTTTTATTGTAAAAAACTTGATTACTGTAGTAATAGATGGTTACAGATTTTGATTTGTGCCTCATTGCAGCTTCCTTGCAGAACTGAGGATGATGGAAAAGGTGAATTGGTGGCTGTCACCAGCATAATAATGTTCCTTTGAGAACATTACTTACCTGTTATCTTTGGCAAACATGTTATTTAGGCTTTTTGTAGGGAAATCAAGCATCTTCTTCCAGGCTTTTGTCTCTCCTGTCGCAGCTTAGTCCTGACATCTCCACCTCTAGATGTAGCCTTGTCCCTCCAAAATTCTCGCAGTTAACTTAGAGGTGTCTAGTTCAGCCTTCCCCACCTGCATTTTGACAGCAGAAGGGAGTAGTAGGTTGTCCTGAGCTCAGATTTGTTAATTAATTGCCCGGCCCGTGCAGGGGGGATGGTTGGTGAGGAGAGATGCTGCTGCTGGCTGCCCTGCAGTGAGAGCTCTAAAGGATGTCTCTTCAGGTGCCCATTTCCACCACGTGGAAATGCAGGAGTTTGACACCCCACCTCTCAAATTTGGTTATAGTTCATGAGCAGATTCAACACCTTGTCGTGGTCTTGGATTCCGAGTATGTGGCATATGGTTGCATAAATCTTATTTTGAAGGAAACCAGGGGAGGAAAAAGGAGTCAGTTTGATTCGTTTTGGTTTAGGTAGCTACTACCAGAAAAAACTCCAAACCTATTTTATATATATACACACACACACATATATGTGTATATATATATAGTATTTACCTATTTACGTATATTTATGTCCATGCCAGTTTGCCATTTGGCTTAAAGAAAAGTGAAAACTGCTTCCATGGGATTTCAGGGAAATTCTAAGTGCATCTCCATATGTATTTATGGAAAGCAAGCTGCAGATCTGGGATATTCTTCAGGTAAATGCTGTGTAATGTTTTAGAAGTATGGCATCCTCACTTTATTTTGCATATGGAAGTACCAGCATGCAAAGGCAAGAGCGAGAAGAAAGTTTGCTTAGTACTTTGCAAATAAATTAAAATCAGCAAAGCAGGCACAGGGGGGTGTACTCTGTTATGCCCTCTATATGAAGTGGACTCTGTACTTTTCAAAATGTTCTCTTTAAGAGATTGCTGGAGACCAACATGTCTGAGCTGTAGGCACGTGGTGTCGAATACTTTGTACACAGGTGTGGTGTGGCTCACTGCTTCAACCTTGTGTAGTCTACAACAAAAGCCTACAAAAATGATGTCATGAAAATACTAATGGAGCCTATGGCTTATAAAGGCAAGAACAATGTGAACAGAGGAGAAAACCTGACAACTTTCATGCAAAGAGGAAACCAAAGTGGCACTTCTGGTTATTAATGCCATTTGGATGCCCAAAGCCCCTTTTAACAGCATGGAAAAGCCCATGTGCTATGGAGATAACAGCACACAAGGTATTTGAAAAAATTTTTAAAATAAAATTTCTGTGGAAACTGAATAATCAAGACATATTTGAGAAGAATGTATATCTATTGTGTTGCATTCCAAATGGAATGGACAAAGACAGAGATGGCAATATGTGATTAAAATTACTGTCTAGGATATACTGGAAAGTGAATAGAATTTTGTACCTTGAATAGCTGAAGGAAAGGTTTGTAAAAGAGCAGAAATTGCAAGCTGAAAAGAAAAGCTGAGAACAGGGAAAAAATTACAGTTTTTTACCTGCCCCAATTAAAGCATACAATGAATATTGCATTTCCTGATTGAAATTCAAGCTATTCTTTTTAATAGTTTGAGGCTTAATTTAATGGAAGCATTGGACAGTGTAGATTGGATAGTGCTTCTCTGTCTCTTTTCCTGCATTCAACTTTTCTTTTGTAATTTATGTACTTACAGATAAAACAAAGATGTGAGTTTATAGCTTGCTATTGATTAAACTCCTTTTCCAGTTGATTTAATTAGGTCCTTTGCTCCTTGAAAACCTGATCTGAAGCTTAGATACAGATACATTGCTTCAGGCATTCAGGCCAAGGTGATGGAAGGAAGCAATGAGCCCATTGTGAGCGGCTTGGTGTGGAGGGAGCCGGGCAGCTATCAATCAGTGCTGCTTGCCTTAACAGAAAACTCTCCAGTGCCCAAGTTACTATTGGGAACAGAGAGATGCAAATGAAAGCATAGATAACTGCAGAAATGCAGACTGATAAAGGGGGAGATTCGGCAAATTCTGTGTAATATTTGTGTCCAGTCCCTACAGGTTGAGGGTTGTGGTGTTTTTGTGGTGGTGGTGTTTGGGTTGTTTTCCTGTTAATGTGATTAAAAAGAGAAATAAGAGCAGGCTGGAAAACCTTCCTTTTAGCAAAGCATGATAAATGAGCTTTATGTACAGTTATTCTAAATGGATGCAAAGACATTCCTAGGTGTGTGTGTGACCTATTGACCATCTAGCAAGTATGCGGTACTGTAAAGCAAAATCTACTGATATTACAGTAAAAATAATTTCTGATAGTTATTTTTAGAGACATGACAAGTGATGAGACTACAGTTGCTCTGACTACTGCTTTCTAGCATCTCAGACCCTTTGTGGAGGCTGTCTTTCTCCTCTGTTTGACATCCATTTTTAAACTCATTAGTATTCTCATTCTTTCAGGACCAAATATGAAACAGTCTTTATACTCCCTAGCAATTTTCCCATGAACTCAGTAGCAACAACTCCACATATATACAGGAGATATAATCCTAGCTCTAGAATAGTAATTGCTTACTGCATATTCAAACCAAGTCAAAATAGGAAGACCAAAATAAGATTACTAAATTTCTTAAAATAATTTTAGGAAGTTTCTTAGGTCATCAGGCTGTGAACTTTCCACTTAAGTGTCAGTTATATCACATTTCAGCTGTCCCTACTAATATGATGAAATTTATACAATAGGGTGTATTGAGCTCATGTGACAATTGCATATGCAGTACCAAAACTGTAGGAAGACTCAGGTGAAGCAATATGAAATTATGTAAATGGCTTCAGCAGAATTATATGTATTACTGCTACAGTGTGGGATGCCTGCTGAGGAAGATAATCTTCTTTTCTTCAGACACCGTAAAGTATATGCATATTGTTATTTGTTTCTCAGACAGTAGAACTCAAAAACTAAAAGCTGACAGGTATCTTCTTTTTGGTCAGGTGACAAACAGAAAATCAGGAGTAATGAGGGAAATTGTTTTCACTTGCCTTTGTAGTTGGAACATATGCATATAAGATGAAGTATGTTCAAACTTCAGTATTTGGCAGCCAGTTCAACCTCCTGCTCAAGGCAGGACCAACTTCGAAGTTCACATTCTTGATACTTTGCTTATTTCATGGGTATTAAACTAAAGATTTTGGTTTTGTAGTGAGACAAGTTTTCAGAATTCAGTAGGCAGGAGAGAAAGGTTTGCTTATTTCTGCTGCCCAATACTACACTAGCAGGGTTCTACCTTTATTGTTAACACATGCCATGGCCACATAATAAAGTGAGGGAGGGCAGAGGAAAGGAGAGAATCAATCCATCGGTCTCAAACTCCTTCAAGAAAAATATGGGAGAGATGTGTCCAAGAGTGGCAGGTGAGCCAAGTCTTTCTGTGGGGACAGAGAGGTCCAGATCTCTATAACTATTTTTTTGGGTCTTATTCCCCTGCTGTGCTAAGCACAGCAATGCAGTTACCAGCACAAAGCCCAGGAGAGGGGAGCTGATGGTGCTCCCTGGAAGAGGAAATACAACCCTCTGGGCCAGAGCCCTCAGGCAGGGACAACCCAGCAGCCTTGAATTGTGGCACGGCTGTGGTTGCATGCATGTGCTTTTGGTCCTTAACTCTCTCCGTTCTTGACTGCCTGGCAATCTCATCCCTACACACAGTAAACTCTGAACAAACAAATGACAACCATAGGCACCAACTATATGTATGCTGTGCCTTGGTATTTTCCCTGCAGATGTCCAATAGGTGGCATTACAAAAAATTATGCAATAATTTCCAGTTACTTATGTTTATGATATTAGTGGGTTTTTTTCCTTAACTGAATTATGGAGAGTTAACATATAAATATGCAAATGAACAAGAGAAACTCTTACCAGTCCCAGCTCTCAAGTTATGTCTACAGAGCTGTTTTGCTTACTTTGTGACTATATGTAGAATCTTATGAAATACCTTGAGGTATTTTGGTAACTTGATTCTCATTTGGCATCTCCGTAAAGATTAACCATTTCACTAGAGGAATATGAACATGATGAGGAGAAAACAAATATTTATTCCTGACAGAGTTTGTGAGTAATTTGGTATTGTCAACGGCAACCATAATTGAAAAACAGGCCTACTTTTTCTATGAAACTTTTAAAACTTTTTCCTAGACTCAATTGCTGCAGCTTCTCTGCACCTTGTGACTTAAATTTTGCCCTGAATCACATGGAAAGCATTTAAAAAACTTACTAGAGGATAAATGTTGCATATTTGTCTTCATTTTATTGCCAAAATATCCATGTTAAGGCAAAACTCAACACCTTGTTTCCTTTTCAATTTAGAATGTCTAGAACAAGAATAATGTATTTTAGAGGTTGATTCGGGCATTATGGTTTGGAAAACAAATAGGACTTGTAAAATGGGTCCACATATCAATCACATTCCACTGTTATTGTAGTTTGTATTAAGATCTGTACATGTCTGATAGGTGGGTTCAGGATGCTCCTAACTACCCTTACAGCCTTAGTGGTGTGGGTGGCATCACTCTCTTTTCTTCTGGGCACCTGTGCCCTGGATCATCTTTGCTCCATGGTGCCATGTCACTCCCTGGCCACTGTGTGATATGGCACAAGCATCCCTAGCATATTGGGTCTGACTGAGATGGAGTTCTTTTCCCCATAGCAGTCCTCACAGTGCTGTGCTTCGCATTGGTAGCTAGAAGGGTGTTGATAACACCACCATTGTTTTGGCTGCTGCTGTCATAGCATCAGCACTGTGACATTCCTTCCCTAGTTGAGGACAAGATTGTGGGAGGGGGCACAAGTTGGCCAGCTGACCTAAACTAACCAAAGGGATATTCCATACCATATGATGTTGGCTCAGATATAAGAGCTAAGGAAAGGAGCAGGAAGGGGGGGGAATTGTTGTTTCCAATGGCTGCCTGCTAAGAAACCTGTTAAGTGGCTGGACATTGCTGCTGATGGGGAGTATAAACCTTGCTATTTGTTGCTTCAGTTTTGTGCACACAAGCTTTTACTTTGCTTTTGCCTTAGTAAACTGCCTTATCTCAACCCATGAGTTGTTTTCCATCTTATTCTCTCTCCCTTTTACACCTGGGAAGCAGAGGGATGGAATGGCTAGGTGGGCACCTGGTAACCAGCCAAGGTCAACCCAACACACCTAGACACAACCCTTTGGTTGTCAAGCAGTTGCAGATGTGCTTTATGAAAATGTGCTAAAAATGCTGATGGGTGAATAATCTGTGCTAGATGGACCAAGCCAGAATTTGCTTTGAATTCCATGTGGTATAAGTGTGACCAGGCAACTCTTGAGTAGAGGTTGCACAGAGCGCTGTGGATGTGAGCTGCTCTGAGCCAAAAGGTATAGAAAATAGGGACTGAATACACATGAAAAATTTGGGAAGACTGCTGCTGCAGAAGATATTCCTGTAACACAGAAGAAACTGAACACTGCCATGGATTTCCTATTAGAAAATGCTTCACAGAGGCATTGTTCTGTAGTATGACTTAGGACTGTATTTCTCCACTCTAATGTGACTAGCTCTTTCCCAGCGATTATCTCCAGGCAATTGTGGATTTTTTAGATGTAGAGATTCTTTGTAGGTCTCCAGGGGCTGAAGTTAGGTTGTTTCTTCCATTTTCTTCTCTTAAATATATAAGTGACTCATTGGCTATTTTTCTTTGCTCAGGAGTTTCTTGCATTTTCATAAATTTGTTAGCACAGTATCTCTTGGCAGGCAAAAGGATAACTGTGTTTAATTATATTGTTTTGATTTGTCTAGAGATACAGCCTAAAACATTCCTTTTCTGTGGTTTTAACTCCTTCTGTCTCTTCAATGACATGTTTTGAATGTGGAGGCATACCTGCATGTCTCATTTTAATTCTGAAAGCTAGAAGACAATTAAAGTTAATGGAAATGCACATTCAAAGAATGTCCAGGAAAGTCCATACTATTACTCCTACAGACTTGCAGCCAAAGTTTGGGACCCAGTGGAAATAAGTTGGCAGTGCTACTGGCAGTATTTGTAGCGCTTTTTGTTATGATACAGGAAAAATTAACAAAGTCCTGTACAGGGCAGCATTTTTAAGAACTATGTTCACTGAAACGTAAAGAGAGGACTGTGAAGGAGGTTTCTGCAAACTTTTGGACAGATGTAAGAGTGAAGTCTAGCACGACGAACCATCTTTATGAGTTGTCAGTAGTGATATTCCCATGAGGAAAAGTGTCTTGTGCTCATGGTTACTCCTTCTGCCATGAGATGTAAGAAAAACATTCTTGGTCATAATCATTCTTGATGTGCTGGTCACAAATCCTTTTTCATGAGAAACCAGGACATGCCTCTTAGAGTGGAGGTCATTTCATTACCTTTTACTGTCTGGGTCTCTTGATGACAACTTTTAGCAGAAGTGGAGCCTTGAGAGTTGCATCCAAGATATACTCAGCAGAATACCTGGCAAAGCAGTTCGGGTTATATATTACCATGACCTTAATAATCCTCAGGTCTCTACTCAGCTCAAATGCCATTTGAGCCAGCAACAATTAAAGGGAGAGGAGTATGTGCTGTTATACAAAAGATAATATCAGATGATTAATACTGGTGCTGGCCATTTTATTCTATCACTGAAATGTGCTGAATTAACACTTCTGACAGACATTTCTTAGTGCTACATCCCTAAATGTATCTCATGTGAATAATTTTTGGCTTCAATACCAGAGGTTTTTTTTTTTTTTCTTGTACAGAATGCTTACTAATATGTATTGAAAAGGGGAGTTCATGTTTCTTTGATAACTAGAGTTTTGGATTCAGTGGTTTGTTTTTCTTTAACTGCAAGCTGTAGGTAATGCATGATTTCATAAAATTACTTGAGCATTCCCGTCTGAGCACTGATCAGGATAGAATAATACAAATGATTGATGTTCTCTTTCTTTATGGTAAGCCAAAAGACCTGATCATGGAATCATAAAAAAGGAATAGCCTTTTATAGCAGCAATCAGAATTGAATGAAAGCTAATGAATTAAAGGGGGAAGTTTTAGTACCCCTTTCAACTAAAAAATTCCAAGTATTTTATGAGATGCACTTAGGCTTTAAGGTAGAGTTCTTTTTATACAATAGATATTGTAGTTTTTGATGTCACATTTAGTGTTTAGTAAAAACATTCTAATAGCAACAATAAAAAGAAAGCAACAGGGTTACTAAGTAAGAGGCTCTGATATTTTGATTAGAATAATTAAATATTCCTTTATTTTATAGCTATGAAATTAATACATAAATAAAAGACCATGTGTATTTTCTGTTGTGGATAGAAAAGAGCTCTGTAAGTTTTCTTTCAATAGTTTAGTTGTGTGTAAAGCTTACCTGTGAAGGTTGCTAAATGCCTTCTCCCTGGGGCTTTGTTTTGTTGTGCTGTGCTCATTTGCATATGTATACCTTAAAATTCCATCCAGAAGGCAGAGATTGGTTATTAAGAATATCTGACAAGTTAGAGTCAGGATTTGGTCATGGCCTAAAGACGTTTAGTTTGGCACAAGTGCCAGGAGAGGCAACTCCTGCCTTCTTCTGCCATAGTCATGGTTGCCTTCTCTTACTATGTCCTTAATGCTCCACATTCCATTTATGAAGCTAAACTGTAGACTGACTGAAAAACTTATCCAATTAAAAGGAAGTTACTAGCTGGCTGGGTGCCTACAGGAATGATAACACCACCAGAACTGAGAAACCACCACCAGAACCAGAAACTTCGGCACATTGAAGAAAAACTTAGTGGTGGTACTAGTTAGGGGGAGGGGGAACTCACAGTCCAGCTAGTCCACCAAAGAGCAGAAACAGCTCTTGTAATTTTGATGTCATATGTGGTTTGTGTTAATTTGGACTCCAAGGACAAAACTTCCTATTTATGAAAGCCTCTAAACCACACTGTTCCTAGAAAGTCAATCCTCTTTCCCTTCCACTGCCCTGGGTAGGAAGCGAGCAAATGCTGGTTAAGGGTCATGGCGTGCTGACCATTCATCCTGTCACCACTTGCCATTCAGCACAACACACATCCAGGTGTGTTTCCCAGCCCATAAAGGTCCCTGTGTGACATTAAGCACAGGAAGTCAAAACAGGCTGTTGCAGCATCAGCAGGTAGTTCACTTTATTCTCAGAGTCAGTGGTGAACCGCTGTTGTTAATCTAGTGCTGCCTCAGGGCACACTGCGGGATCCACTGCATTGGTTCTGGCTAACAACTAAAATATTTTTCTCTACTTTAGCACTTTCTCATTCATTTACTCTCAAAATCTTGGATTTCTAATAGTAAAAGCAGAAAAATTATACTGTGTTATATGGGAGACGGCAGTCCCAGGCAGAAACAATCAGGAAGGAATGGAATACTAGTTGTTTATACTTATGTTTGTCTTTAAAGTTATAGTGCCGAGTGCTTGATAATTTTCAACATAATTTGTGGATGGAATATTAAAAGTTATGGGTTTAATATATGTATACATAGATGATTTATTGTTGCCAAGGAAGACTCGGTCTCACAATACAGCACACAAATGACATGGATTGGAATGTAAAATCCTTGTAAGCAGAGGAATGGTGTGCCATCAGCTATGTGTTGTTTATATACATAAATATGCTTTGTATGAATAGTTCCTTGCTTTGTTGCTATTGTGGTATTAAACATCTTAAACAGCTGGCATTAATGAACTGCTTCTTAGAGTTAGATGGAACTGCACAGAGGATGTTTTATGCCAAAGGCAAGAAGTGAAATGGAATTTTACACATCTATGGGACAAAGTGGCAAAGCTGTATATAAAATAAATGGCAGCAAAAGAAGTATAATTTAAAATACTGAGACAGAAGATGAGGCAGAAAAGGACAAAATTAAGAAATTATACAAAAAAATTGGTGCATGAAACACAAGAAGGTGGCAGAAGGATTACAAGAGTGGATGAGTGTGTAAAATTGTCCAATTTCCAAGATACTTAGGGGCTTCTGTGCCATTGTCAGGAGGAGAAGCCTTTGCAGATGTTCATGTGTCTAATAATAATCTGCATCTTGAGCTGCATGAGTGCTTACAAAAATGACCCATATCCATTTAGAATTCTAAATGGATTCAAGGATCTTTGGGTTTTAGACTATTTTATGCTTTTGGAATTTTTATCCATTGTGATGAAACCTAAATGGAGATAAAACTAAAAACTGCATTTAGAATGGGCTGAAAGGGAATGGTTGATATGATGTAATGGAGCTTGAGAATGAATGAATCAAAATGAGAACAAAGGGTTTAAGTGAGCATTTAGCTGTGCAGGCAAAAAGAAGACAATTATCTTTAATATGTAGAAGAGGCAGCAGAAAGATTTATTTATGATCTAGATTAGGAAGACTAGGGAAAGGTGAAACAAAAATGACATTTTTACTGCAGGCTTGAGTGACAGGGGGATGGCAGTGATGCACTGCTTGGGTGGGAAGACAAAGAGGTCAATTTTGGCCATGTAAAGCTGATAGCATGCCATCTAGGTGAGGTGTCAGTGAGACAGCAGAGGTATGAGATTAGGTAGAAAAAGAAAGGTCAGGAGTGGAGAGGTTCATCTGTGATTTGTCAATATACCTTCTTATGTATTCGGTTTAGTAAATACTTCTATTAAGCCTATCAGAATCAGAAAATAAACCCTCAAAAAACATTGACAGTAACAAGATATTTTTAATAAAGGGTGCATTTACTGCAAGTTTCATGACTTGAAGACAGATCTGCTACAAGAAGTTGTTCTTTTATCTTCTATTACTTATAACACTGGGTTTGATTTATGTTTGAATGGAGACAGTGATCCATTAAAATAAATTGCCTGAATGTTTGCCTAAGAGATCAGATTGACTTTCATGTTTGGAATTCAGTGGTTTGGGCTCACAGTTAGACTGACAGGTTGCACTAAATGGAAGAACAGTATAATTATATTGTGTCATTCCTGCACTGTTTCTTACTTCCCTTCTTCTAATACTGTAATCTGCTGTATCACACTGAGCATACAGTTCAGTTTATTCCATTTCAGTGTTCAGAGAAGATGTCTGGTTTTCTTTATGATATATTCTATTTTATGGAAAACTAAAACAGGTGCTTTGCCGAGCACACAGTAAATAAACTGCTTTAAAGAATGTGATGATGTAGATGGCTTAATTTATATGTAAATGTGAGCAATGCTATTTTAGATTAGTGCAACAAATTGCTAAAAGAAGTCTCACAAATACTGGCTTTTGAAGATTGGAGTTTTAATATTTAAACAGGAAAAGTTTTTTTGCAGGAAAATTTGACTTTTCTGAATACCATTTGAGGAACAGGGTTTGGGTTTTTTCTTACCAAGGACTTTTGGTTTTCAAACAGCTTTTCAGGGGCTTTGGATTTTCTTATTTTTCACTGTAATCAAACCTGCTGTAATTTCTATTCATGCATTTATTCAACTTGGTTTTCCTTGCCTGCAGTAGTAGAGTAGCATCTCTTTCTTTGAAGAAAGTCAGCAACTTGTTAGTCATGAATTATTTTGTATTTGGTTCAGTTTTATCTGTGAGAGTATTTTTAAGCTGATTTTACTGGGGGAGGGAAGCAGGGAATTATTTTCTGCAGGCATTCATATGGGTAAAATTTTTCCAAGTGTACTGATGAAAGGGCTGTCTTCCAAAACATATATTAGAGTGTGTCCCAATGTGTATCTTTGTTGGTCCACTGACGAGCATAACAGTGTACTTTAGCATGCTCTTTCTCCCTGACTTCAATTTTATTTTATTTGATCAAACACAATTTTGACAACAACTTTAAATGCCAGGAGAGGTAGTGTTCATTTTATGAAAATGAGATTTTGATTTGTCATCTGTTGCCACTTCAGTTCATGGCTCTTGAGTTATTCGAGTACTCTGAATAAGCCAAGTATTTGTGGGATTAGGAGACGTCTTGAGGAACTGAGAGACAGGTTTTCACGGTGGCATTGCCTCAGCCAAGAGGGAACAACAGTGTTATTGAGGTTCTTACACATGGGAAAGGGAGCTATTTATAAATGAAAAATATAAACAATTGTGCAAAGACCACTATAGTTGTAGAATATCTGCTCACAAACAGATCCTCCCATGGTAATGGTGTTAGTAAAAGCTCAGTCAGTGAAGTTGTGACCAAGCGTTATGCTGGTATCTGTGAAAAAGTCATTAGCAAAAGTGTGCACAGAGAGTGACATAAAAGAAATGGGAAGAGTACCGGGGAATAGTTAAAATATTTTATTTCAGATACCAAAATTCTTGAATTGTTTGATGGTTAAAAGCTTTACTGTTATGTATTAATTATGATCATGTATTGCTAGAGGTTCCAATTTTAGTGCTTTCTGTGCAAGGTACAGTCTTATACTATAAGCACATATAAGTATGCTATTGCATACTCATTTATCTGGGAAAATATTATTAGCTGTTACTTTTTTCCAGTTTAAAAGTTTAGGTATATTTTGTACTCTATAGAACGTGCTTGTTATGACATTCAACACATTTGCTTTTTGTCTGCCAATATATACTGAAGATCTCCGAAGTAGGCTAAAAACAAATTAAGTGTCCATTTATCAGGAAATGAATAGAAAGTGGCTTGTGATTCGTGTTGGCGCAGATGAGAGCAAGGATTTAAAATAAATTTATTTCCCTCTTACTAAAAGGAAAACAACTGGAGAAGGGTAGCTCTGAATCAGTTTAATGTGTGCATGGAATGTGACTTTGAGTCATGTTATGAACCTCTTCATCAATACTGATTAGTGCATCTGACTGTATGATAAATCATACGCTCATATTGTGAACAAATTTACATCGCGGCCACCTGACCATCTAATCCACTGCTTTCTTCTCACTGGTTGTAGCATTAGTGTGCTGCAAAGAACCCATCTGCATGGACTTATCTGAAAGGAAAGGAGGGGGTGATGGGTGTCGAAAAGCCAAGCTAATGGAAGTATTAGAACAAAATTATTACTTTAATAAAGGAATGAATGAGGTAAAAGTATCTTTGGTCACTTTTTATGGTGTCTTTGTTTCAGTGAGTTAAGTTAGACTTGCCTTTGAGTCCTAGAAAAACAATATTGCTGTCCAAAAGTGACAGTAGCATAAATGAGCACATGCATAATTTTCTCTAACATCTAATTAACATTCTTCACTTTAATTTCCAGTTCAGAGAGAAAGTATATGATCTTATTCTCTTGCTTCACTGGTATCTTCTTTCTAATAGCATAGGGCTTTTTAAAAAATGAATGCCACTTTATTTCAGGTATTTTCAAAGAGACAGTTGCATCAGTGAAAGAACATAAAGAATTTTCTACAGTCAGGGACAGAAATGCTTCTCTATAATCACTCAGCCTTTTTTAAATGATACTTCTCAATGCCTGTGTGGTAGTCACCCCTCTAGTAGATCCAGATTGTAAGAACTGTTTAAATAAAATATGCACAAATACAGCTGATTATTATGTCATGAATACACAATTCTTGTCAATTCAGCCATTTTTTTTTCTACTCCTAACTAGTTATTCATCCATTAAAGGTTAATTTCATCATTATGGTTTACTGCTAGGAAATCAGTTGTCCACCTCTATAA
The DNA here is from genome assembly GCA_013396755.1 of Sclerurus mexicanus. Lineage (NCBI taxonomy): Eukaryota > Metazoa > Chordata > Aves > Passeriformes > Furnariidae > Sclerurus > Sclerurus mexicanus. Next base: position 527,368 of record VWZF01001384.1, read on the forward strand.
ATTTCAAATTGTTTGTTTCTGTCCAGCCTGGGAATACTTAAGTTTAAACTCCTTTAGTCTCTGAAGGTTTAGGACTTAGTTTAGTTATTTGGTCCACGTTTTCAAATTCCTGCTGATGCGACAGAATTCAGTGATTCAAGATGTTGTATTTTCTTGCCCACATGAGACTGATTATACAGCAGTTCCTCTATTAGGAAAGGTCACACCAGTTATGTCAGGCACATCCATAACTTTTAAAATATGTTTATAGCTGGTGTTCCTTGTACTTACAGGGAGGGCAATACATGTGTGAGCATCTGATTGTGCATCTGACAGGTACAAAACGTGTGAGGATCCATGCTAGGATTAGTTAACCTGAACTTTTACTATATTAGATAGTCTGATAAAACCCCTTTTGTTTAAGTTGCATGTTTTCTCTAAGGAAAGTGCATTGCATTGACAGGAGAAAATATCAATGAAAATTACTGCCAAGCTTTGGTTTACTGTGCTATTTGGGTGGCTCAAACTCCAGAATTTGTTGATACATGTTTTTGTTTTCTCTTGTGTGGAAATGTTATTTCAAGTTTTGCAAAGAAATAATAAGTTTGGATAGCTTTTCTGAGGCATAAACCCTTCATTCCTTCTCCCATATCTGTTATGCTTTCCTGCTCAGAACGTTTTTAGGAGGTTTTTCCTTTTTATTTACTTTTCTACCAAGGAGGAAGATGGGTGGGGGAAAAGGAGGATGATGCTCTTTTTAGGAGCATCTTCATTTTGAATTTACTGTTTAGATTATGAAGGAAGCTTCTTTGCATGTTCAGCTCTTGTTCAAATTTAGTGCAGTTTTAAAATATATTTTGTCTGAGACTTCAATTCCTTAGAAATACTAAAAATGGGTTTTCAGGTCTTGCCTCAGATTCTCTTTTCTTCTGCTTTGAAGAACTCTTGGGAGGAGTTTGCTGGCGATACCTTAATCTTTCATAGGTTGTTGACAGCACATAAACTAAATAAATTGCTTTCATAAAGCATGCTCAGGGGATTATTGGGATTTACAGAATACCACTTTCTTGCATGTAGTCTGTGGCTCCCCCTGTCCCCCTGTTGGCTGTTCTCCTCATAGGAGCCTAAAACAAAAATAGCAAGAGCAGAAGGATCCATGATCAACTGAAAGATACATGTCCTTCATCGGCTAAACTTTGTCTCTGAAATAATCCCAGATCTCCATTTTCATTCTCTCCTGTGTATTTTAAGGCCCACTGCACTGCTCTGCCTCTCTCTGCCCTGGAGATGGTGGGGAGTTCTGCACTGGCCCAATAGCTCCACAGAAGAGGAAAGGTTTAAGTCCTCCCTACATTCCACTTGGGGCTGGAAGTGGTGATGTGTGGATTTTTGGCTTTGACCCAAACATTCGAAGTTTTGGGAACTGTAGATATGCAATTACTTTAAATCTTTGTGTTTCTCTTTACACTGGACTACTAATTTAGAACACCCAATGAGAACAAAATCAACGAGATGGCCAAATCTGCTCCAAGTATAAGGCGAAGCAAAAAGCTACTAGCTTTGGTTCCAGAAAGGCTAGGAGGCATTAGTGCTCCTCACTAAGAGGGAGAAGCTCTTGTGTCTGCTGGGATATGGACAGGACAGAGCTTTCCAGAGGCACAGCCAGTCCCTAACATCTCCCTGCAAGGCCAGCTCAGCTGCTGGCTGCCCTGAAATACCACTAAATGCCACAGTCCCCTCCAAGGAAGCAGAGGAAAGAGTTGCTATTAACAACCATAACGACCTTATCAGATCAGTCTCAGTTTCAAAGCGATTCTGCCACTCTTCCATAGCTTCATGAAAGCTGGCATCTTCTTCCTTTCCCCCAAGGAGTTAGCATTTCACACAAGTGTATTTAACCAAGAAGCAGACAAGGTTGAAAGTCCTTGTATTGTATAAGCTTCACCTTTCCTGCCGACCCCGGAAGGATGAATGCACTCTAGGGGAGAGCTGAGCATTCTTTAAATCCTGATGTAAATTTCTGTCTCTGAGAAGGATTGTTGGTGGGGCAGGATCTGCAAATCCTTTCTAATTGCCCTTGTTCTTAATAAGGGCAAAAGCCAAGCTATTTCTCTTTCCCTCAGAGCTGAATCTCAAGAGGTAAAGAATTCTGACAAGCCTTTTGCTGCAGAAGCTGCAGCTCACAGTCCCAAAATGTTTGTTTCGTAGCTTTGCAGTGGAAAGCATCTGCTGTTTTTGCTTTGTGCACTGAGACTTTGTCTACCATTCCTTTGTTTGTTTCACAGAGTTGAAAGAGAAATCACCAAATGATAGAATCCTAAGAAGTTTGCAGGCTAGATGAACACAAAGCTTTCACCATGCACTGAAGTGGAGTCTGGGCTGCCTTTTTTTTTTTTTTCTCTCTCCAGTGTGTGAGTAGCACTCAGGGCTTTCTTTTCTCACTTGTAGCTGGTAGGAGAATTTATCCATGAGCTTTACTTCCATATTTAAACAGTTTCACAGCTGTGGTTATGCCACATCTGTGATGTGAGATCAAGTCTTAATTTTGAGACAAGCAGAACCCCAGGACCTTTTGCTGCGTGACCCACTGAATATGCACATCTGACTACTGGAACTTAAATGCTAGTGGAGTGTCAGCTCTTCTCAGGCAGCTTTAGTTCATGTTTATGTGCAAGGTGAATAATGACACATGTGGAAAAGCTGTAACTTACTAGCTGACAATCTGAAAGGAACAGGTTTTAAAACAATCCCTCTATTCTTCACTGTGTGATCACTACTGTTAGATAGAGTGAAGGCAACCAGCTTAGTTTAAATCTTTGTCATAGGATTGTAGAATTGGTTAGATTGAAAAAGACCCCAAAGATCATCGAGTCCAGCTGTTAACCCAGGATTGCCAAATTCACCATTAAACCATGACCCTAAGTGCCATATCTACATGTCTTTTAAATACCTCCAGTGACTCCTCTACTTCCCTTGGCAGTGTGATCTCCCACATTGCTCAATAGCCATTGACTCACCTCTCTGGTATGTATATGCAACACTTTTTTGTGTGTCTTTATTTTTAATAGAGTGAAATTTACAGAATTGCATAGATCCATCCATATTTCATTGCATTTGCAGAATTCCAATCAATTTGCTCCAACATGGGAGCAAAGTTAGGTCAAAAATATGTGCTTTTGAGATTACCACTCCAGATCTGTTACATTTTTCACAAAGCAAACACGTGTTTCATAAAGCCTGAGGAATATATAACTTGGTCAACTTAATATTGTGGAAGCATTATCAGTAATCTTCTTCTTCCCACCTGTGATTCTGAACTCCGCATCATTACTTTGATATTTCATGCTCTCCAATCCATTAAGATTTAGGATATGTAGTAGGGGCCAACACTTTTCCAAGCACAAGGAATTCAGCAAGATCACAGGATTGGCTTTTACAACATAGAATTTCAAAAGATTCACTGAAATCTGAGGTGCTATATATACCTGTGGGGGTTTATAATTGGTGAAGATAAAGTAAAGCTACTCTGTAGTTTTAGAAAGGGTAGCTGGATTACCAATTTTTTCAAGAAGGCTGAGATAGTTCTTGAACACTGGGGAAAATTTATAAATTCTTTCTAGTTTGACAGCTAAGGCTGTAATTGTTTAATATCAGAATGCTTTTTAAGTTTGCAACAGAATTGCAATATAAATTACTGTAAGGCTAATTTCTTATTATACAGCATTATGTACCAACATGAGACAAGGTTAGACTGAGTAGTGTACAGATGCTTTCTGGAAAAATGAGTGGTTTTAAGGACTCAAATTAATTACCATTGTGGATTTTGGAGTGTAATTATTCTGTATGACACAATCCTATTTTATTTGAAAACATTTTACTTCTCTGGTTAAATATTGGTTCTATTTATTATTTCAACATTTTATGAATATTTTGTTTTCTCTCGGGATGTTCTATGCATTTTATCAGCTGAATAAATGAAGTAATTCACAAACCAAATGCCTCTTGCTCTCGATGGCTTTAAGGGACCTTGTCATTCCCTGTAGCCTTTTCTCAGGCCCAGCTGTGTGGCTCTGAAATCACTTGGCTGGTAATTAGGTATTTATCAGATTGTTTCTGAAAAGGGATGAGACAGTTATCTGACACAATTATCTTTGAAAATTGAATCCCTCTTTTCTGGTGCTGCTGAGGACATTCAAAGATACTGTGAATGTTTAAAGCTAAATGTCTTTGAAAAACCCTTGCTTTTTTAGATCAGGTATAACAGTGGAGTCAAAATGCAAAGGAATTTTATTTTAACCTTTCATACACCAGATTTTCCTTCCATTACATGCTGTTTCTTTTCCAGTGTGACTCTGTTTGGAAGTATTTTTGACAACAACCACTCTACTTCTTCAAATATCCACTATTTATTTGTGTTTGAACAATTTGTATTTCCTACAAATCAAGAAATTACTCATTACATCAAGGCATTACAAATTTGTTTTTTGTCCTGACAAAAAAGCGGTGAGTATATGGTCCTAGAAAAGCAATTTGGAAACATGGTGTTTCACACTGGGAAATCTGCAACAGATACAGTACCCATTTTTTTTCCAGACACTCTCTTCTAAGTCTTGGTAGTTGAGTTTTTGATTTAATATGTCAAAAGACAAAAAGAGATAATGCATCAGTAATATAACATATGAGAAGGCTTTATTTAGATAATTCCTTGGTTGTATTTTCAAAAAGCACAAACTTTAACTTTTGGCCAGGGCTCAACATTTGTCTATTGGAGAACACAGGACTCGTTGCATTGTTACTGAATTTTTCATACATTTGGATTATTTTGAAAAGATAGGATTTCTTTCAACAAGTTCAAACATCCCTAAAGGAACCTTTTAAAGTTTGAACTGAAGATACTTACTACTGCATCGCTTAAGTGCAAAAGGAGTTTGTAGAACTGAAAGGTGGAAGTATCTCTTATAATGGGAATATAGTGCCACATTCTTTCTTCCTGATGTTCACAAGTAGGAGACTTGTGACTTGAGAAACAATGAGAAAATTATTTCATATCATACATGTTGCTTTCTTCTGAGTAGGCATAATCTAGTATGTTATATTTGACAGCCTTGTAGTTTGGGTTCAGAATCATGTTAAAGTTTTATTTCCTGGTTATTGAATCGCATTCAGAAAAGGAAAAATCTCACTAAAACAAGTCAAAGCATTTAAAAGATAGCAACCTCATAGATAACCCATGACTCTTGTCATCACTTTTATTCTCATGACTATATGCAATTTCTTTGCAGACACCCTGCCTCAGTTACTCAGCTACTAACTGGGAATTATTTTTTTCTTTCTTCTCCCTGCTTTATAACTGTTTTGATATATGGTACCACATCCAAATCCATCTCTGAATTGCATTAATTTTCCCATAGGGTTTTCTGTAGTGCTGTTACTACAAGATTTGCTTTCCATTTGCTTGCTTGCCCTTATTAAGATATGGTGCCCTTTTAAGCAAAAAGGGGGGTCCAGGTTGATTACAGGGGATAGAATTCTGAAAAATATGCAACTGAATTTCAAAAAAGCCCCAAACAGCTGTTCAAAAGTCTTGTATTTTAGAGTTGCATGGAGTGAGTCAGTTGACGCTCCTGCTGCTGGTTGTTCTGCTCCTTTGTCAGGCTTTTTTAATTACAGAGAAATTCTCTGTTCTATGAGCATGAGTTATGCCAGGCTGCCTGACTGAAATTGGGAAGACAAAAAAGAGTGTTTGTCTCTAGGTTTGAAGCACAAGTAAGTTTTATTAAATGGCTCTAAAGCTACATCCTCACACAGGCACTTCTGATTCATGCACACACAGACTATCCTGCACTGTAAAGTTTTAGCTAAGGCCTGAAGTCTTTCCCTCTGACTCTCCTGAATAGCTTGTTGAGAGTGATGATACAAATATCTTCACTTCTCCCCTCTCTTCCCACAGCTTTTAGCTATATCAGCAGTTTCAGCAAAAAGGGCTAATTAACAGAATGAAATCACCTTCAGGATTTGAGGAAAGTTTGGTGCAATGAATTCACTGGTGACTGTTACCAATTACCTTTTGGCCTCTGATTGCTCCCCTGAGAGTCACTGAATGTAAAATAGAGAACAAAATCCGCAATACTGCGGGTCTGTGCAAAATAATAGTTTGCAAGTTAGAATTGATTTTTGCATTCCAGGGGAATAATCAGCCTGAACACAACAAGCACGGTGATGACAGGCAATGGCTTACAATGCTGCACAGCATATTTAAGCGTTAGTCTGTCTGCATGTTCTGTTTCCCTGTGGGATTATACAGTTATTCCCCAAAAATGTCATCACAAACCACCTCATTCCTCAATGGACCTTCTTTCCATTTTTTGACTATGAATTTAGGACTTTTCACAGGATAAATGATTATTCTAGTATTCATATTATTTTCTTTTAAATACCTCTCTTTTCTTTTAAGCCCTAAAAGACACACTGAGCATAACATATCCATCCAGTCTGCCCCTGCTCCAGGGCCATTTGGTGCTGCCAGCTTTTCTAGTCGCCCTGCACTACAACTTCTGAGCATTTTATGACTAGTTTTCAGTGACAGGATAGCCTTCACTCATTCTGTGCTGGACACTCTATATCATATTTTCCCAAAAAAGAATATGGTTTTCTGATTTTGGTGCTGTGGTTCCCAAGCAGGGAAGTGGGATAATCACAGGTGAGGCAGGGAGGAGATAATTTGTTTTAATGTCCTGCTCAGAGCAGGGTCAGCCAGGGCTGGTTGCCAATGACTGTACTTTATCAGGTTTTGCATATGAGGATGGAGTCTCCACATTTCTCTGGGCTACTTATTCCACTGTCCATTCACCCTCATAGTAAAGTTGGGTTTTTTTCTTTTGTTTAAGTGGAATTTCCTGCGTTTCACTTTGTGCTTTTAGTCCTGTCAGTGGACACCACTGCCAAGAGCTTGGCTTTCTCTTTTTCACTCTGTCACAGCAGGATGGAATTTATCCACATGGATCAGAGTCCCCTGAGACTTCTCTTCTGCTGACTGAACAATCCCAGCCACTCCCCAAATGGCAGATGTTCCTACTCATTAATCATTTTTATGCCCCTCTGCTGGATTTTCTCCACTGTCACTCTTACACTGCGAAGCCCAATACTGGACCCAGCACTTCAAGTGCGACCTCGCTACTACTGAGGAGACAGAGAAGAAGGAATCCCTCTCTCCACCTGCTATCAGTGCTCTTCCCAGAGTAGCCCGGAATCCCTTTGTCCACCTTTGCTGCAAGGACATGTTGTTACTCAGCATTTTGTCCAGCAGGAGCTATGGGTCCCTCTTGGCAGAGCTGCATTCCTGCCTGTTGGCCTCTAGTGTGTACTCGTGCCTTGGATTATTTGTCACCACATGCAGGAGTTGGGATTTACTTTTTTTGAACTTTAGGAGCTTGTCCAACCTGCAGCAGTCCTGTACCTCTGGATAGTGGTTCAACCATCTGGTGTACCAGTGACTCCTCCCAGTTTTATGCCATCTGCAGACTTGCTGAGACTGCAGACTTGCAGTAAGACTTAGTCTTACTGTCCAGGTAAGTGGTGAAGATGTGAAACAGTGTTGGACCTAGTAGCAACCCCTGTGTGTAATGCAAGGGACTGGTCTTCATCTGGACTTTGTGGTGCTGATAACAATTCTTTAGACCTGCCAGTTCAGCCAGTTTTCAGTCCACCTCGCTCTCTGCTCTTCTAGCTTATACTTCATCAGCTTCTCTATGAGGATCTTACAGAAGAAAGTGTCAAACACCTTCTTATAGTCAAGATAAGCAATATCCACTGGTCTCCCTTTATCTACCAAGCCAGTCATCTCATCACAGAAAGCTTTCAGGTTGGTTAAACATGGTTTCCTCTTTACAAAACTGTGTTGCCTACCCCCAGTCACCTTCTTGTCCTTCCAGGCATATGGAGATGGTCTCCCGGATAGGTTCATCCATCTCAGGGACTGAGATGAGGCTGACGGGCCTGCGCTTCTCTGGATCCTTCATCCTAAAGATAAGGCAATACTCGATTTCTTCCAGTTCTCAGGAACCTCTGCTGATCCTCACAACTTTTCAAAGCAGTGATGTTGGCTGGCTCCCTCAGCATTCATGGATGCATCCTGTCAGGTCCCTGGGACTGATGTGTGTATCTGTGTACAAGTGGTTTAAATGCTTCTGAACCTGATCAACCTCCACTGAGAGCAAGTCTTTCTTGGTTCTGGCTTCCAGAGGTCTGGAATTCTTGAAGGCTGGTCTTTCCAACAAAAACTGAGATAAAAGAAGGCATCAAATAACTCAGTCTTTTCACATCCTTTATCTTCAGGTCCTGCGCCTAGTTTTCCCTTGTCTTTTTTTGCTGCTTATGTACTTGCAGAAGTCCCTTTTGCTCCCCTTTGTAGACCTTGTCAGACTGACCTCCAGACGTGCTTTGTTTTTCCTAACCCCAGCCCTGCATGCTTGGACAGTGTCTCTATTGCTCCTGACAGAGCAGGCAGCAAAGGCAGGGAGCAGTAAGTGCTCAGTAACCTAATTTGAGTCCTTGAGGGAGAGCAGCAGCCTGGGGGTCAGGCAGGGGCAGGAGCCTGCAGAGCACTGTCAGTTCTCTCAAGTGGCCCCAGTTTCTGCCTGAAACCTAAGGCAAAATCTCCCTGCAGCATTTTCTCCCTTCTAGTCCTTTGTGTTTAGTACTCTAGTCTTTGCACTGAGCTGATTTTCACAGTGCCACCTAATAAGGAATGGATGCTAACTCATCTTTCCTGCTGCAGGGGAGCCATAGTGTGAATGGCAGTGGTGGTGGTGGGATCATGACACAAAGACAGACTGGAGAATCTGGAGACTTGGGGAATCTCCTAGGATCGATTGCTTGGGAAGTTTGTGTTTCTATTCTGATTCTGATGAGTGATAAGCATCAACCCATTGAAAGAAAGAGCCCTATCTGACCTCTTTTTTTTGTTTTGAGTCAAATACTTTTTTATCCATGTTTCTGAAAAAAAAATAAAATTACTTTTTATGTAGAAGAGTATTTTATGTGAAGAATATTAAAAAAAAAAGCACACAGATAAAACAGTTCATAGGATAATTTTTTTCTCATTCTATTTACACTCCTTAATATTCCACTTCATGCTCCGTACTTTGCATTGCGTGTGTATTACATTATGCGTTACTTACTTACACAGAAATCATATTCTGTTACTCACTACCTCACGTATGTACTCCTCCCTGAGGAAAGCTTCATTGTTCAAGTTGTCCTTTAATCAAGATTAATCTTGGTTTGTATGGTCAGACATGAAGGAAATGTTAGAGATGAGCAGAACTTCTGGTACAGAGATTGTTTATGAGACCAAGACTGGTGTGAGAAAAGCTGTTTCTTTTGTCCTAAGTTTGGCTCCTCACACTGAACTTTTGTGTGCAGGCAGCATAGTGGAGGGGGTTTAGGCTGCAGTTTGTCACACACCACATTTTGTGAGGCTGCTAATGCTGTTTGGGTTTCTGCTGCGCTCTGTAAGTACAAGGGGATGAGTATGGACACAGCTTTTTTATTTTTGCTTGGATTGCAATAGATGAACTATATACCATATAGAAATCAGGTCAGTCAAAATCTGGTAAAATCATTTTACATATAAGTTTGTCACCTGCCAGCTTAGAAATATAAGTTGTGCACATTCAATTATTTTACTCTTGGGTTAATTACTGCATTAATAGAATAAAATGCAAACTACAGCTTAAAGTAAGTAAAGTGTAAATCTTGCATCATAAATGTTAAATCTGACCTAACAATTAGTTCTAAAAAAGCAAATGTGCGGGAATACTAAAGGATTAAATAAGGTGAGCTTCATGAATGTCTGCTAAAACTGTCATTGAAAGGATCACAGTCCAGATCCATAGATGTACTGATAAATATAAATCTATTTAAACCAGAGTAGTTTTGAGCTGCTTTGATCTTAGTAGAGTTGATTTACTTTAGAACAGAAGAGGAGCTAGCCAGACTTTTTTCCTTTTAGTTCATCAACCCCCTGTCATTTTTGCTCCTAAATGGAAACAGTCAAGACAATGTATGGCAGTGCTTCCTTCTCATCCTCATGGAACTCCAAATAAATTTAGTTTAACAAAGACAAGATGTTTAAAATAGTAGAGGGAAGTTCTTAATTTCAGTGATAAATAACTATGCTGATGATAATGCACAGGAAGAGTAAGTTCAGAAGTAGTATCATCTAAACAGAGATGACCAGATAACTGTGTGTCCGACTAATAGATGTTAGGACTGAAAGGATTCAAAGTATGGGAAGGACCATTCACTATCAACTGGCCTAACAAGCTTCAAAAAATTCTGCTTTCCAAATTAGTTAACAATGCTTCCAAAGGAAGATTTTCTTTTTTTTTTTCCCAGTGAAATTTTGCCAGTCCACTCCAAAATGGCCTTTGGGTACATGGGCAAATCAAAATTCTTCTCCTGTTGTAGGTAAACAATCTTTTTAGCATAATATTTATCAAAGTGCATGGATATTATAAAGGAAAGTTATTATTCCTAGTTAGAATCTTAGTTACCTGACTGTTGTGTCCCTTTTTTCTACTCAATGCACTGTCAAAACCAAGTCTTGGGAACCTGGTTACCATTTCTGAGAGAAACATCAATAATTATGAAATTCAAAAAGAAATAGAGATGAAAATAAAACCAGCATTGGTTTTGTCCTGTCTCAGTGTCTTTGCTTTTGCACTGGCTATAGTGATAAATAGCACTATACTATGGAAGTGGAAGAAAATAATTGATTAGACCCTTTCCCTGCATTTACCATAGTGCCTCTTTCCCCTCTGGGTTTGTGCAGTTTAATTTGCCATTGATTCTTTAATGATTATAATGTCATAGAGAAGGCAGTGTTTATCTTCATTGTGCACTCTGGACAACACATCAGACCTGAACCTTTTCTTGCATGTTCTAGTGTAGGTCTGTGGTGTTTTGATGTGGAGTTAAGTGAGGTCCCAGGCCAGCTGAAGTGTGTATGGTGAGTGCATCCTTCTTCTGTCACTGGCAGCATCTAATTAGTGCCAGGCCTTATTCTGCAATATTAGTTTTGTAGGTCAGACACTGAAAAACTAATTGCAGAGAAGGGCCAAACACAAACCATGGGCACAGTTATTGTAATCAAAAAGTTAAATGTTATGACACTGGGACATCTGTATATAAATAAAGTTCTAAATGCATGTGGCAGGTATTTCATGGGCTTTTAATATGTACTAAACAATGTTTTAAATTGGCAGCTGAATCCCTTTGGTTTTGGTTTCTGTGGTTTTCTTCCATTATAGTGTAGTACTAGAATTGTGGTGCTGTGGCAGCAGTTGGTGACAAGGAAGATCTTGTTTCTCTTGAGCTCAACTTGTGTCTGAAAATCATTTTCCATTCTGATGACAACTCTTTCTGCTTTAGCTTTCCTGGGATCAGGGCTACTCTTTCAGAAGCCCTATATCCCAAACACAGAGAATTAGCTTTCTATTCAGCATTGTTTTCAAGGAATATCTACAGGAATTTCTTTTAAATTGTAGACTGCAAAGCTTTGTTTTTGTATTAAAAATACTTAGCTTCATTAAAGTCATCTTCACTGGAATTTTCTGTAAGAATAATATTTTTAATAACACTGAAATAAGTTCAGGTTTTAGAATTAAATATTATATTCCAAACCTAAGCCAGAAGCAGAATTAGAGGGCAGAAAAGGTTTTAACAGAACAGCCAAGCAGTCATGATCAGAGCTCCACAGGGAGGTCTGTCACATACAAAGAGATTAAGAAGTCATAGTCTCTGATTAAGTAAATGGAAGAGAGAGGTATGGAAAGACAAATGCTGGATTCGTGCATGGGATGCCTTCACAGAGAGCATGAGTGCCATAAAGTATGTTGCTGGTATTCATCTCTGCTGCAACTTTGTGGTTGGGTGAGTTAACCTTGACTAAAGAGCAAAGTTCTGATTAAAATAGAGTTGGATGTTGTGAAAAAAAAGACAAAAATTAAAACTGCACACACCCCTGACCTGTTTTTTCTAGGCTCAGCTTCATCCCTTTATCCTTAACTCTTCTGCCTCTGCTACCTTCTAACTCTTTCACTGGAGTGCTGCTATGGAACAGCGGGATGGGGACTGGGAGATTGTGGTTGGTCCATAACAGCTCCTCTCTCCTTCTTCTCCTTCCTTCTCACACTTTTTCCATGTTCCAGCATGATTACTTTCCATGGGCTACAATTCTCAAGGATAAATCTGCTCCTGCATGGGCTGTAGCTTTCTTCTGGAAATATCCACCTGCTGCAGCCTGGGGTCCTCCATGGGCTGTAGTGTGGATATGTGCTCCACTGTGGTGCTCTCCATGGGATGCAGGGGAATCTGGCACCTGGAGCACCTCTTGTCCCTCCTCCTTCTTTCATACTGGTGTTCCTTTACCTCACATTATAATGACAAAGTCAAACTGTAAGTGAAAGTGGATTTTTTGGGTTTCTTTGTTTGGTGAAGCAAAATCAAAGGGCTGCCTTGTCAGATTGGCATTAGAAATAATGTTCAATCTCGTGTTTGCAGCAGAAAGTAAAGGTGAAGAAACCATGGGAGTCTGAAGCCAAACTGGAAAATAGCTTTATGAAGTAAGCCTGTATTACTGTGCAGAGAGACGGATATCCTAAAGGCCTGAGCTTGCAAATCCTCATTTCATTCTTCAAGTCATATCATGAACAGCGTTTAGAGCAGCATGTAACATCTTGGCCATTAATTGCCATTAGCTCTGCCATTAAGAGCTGTCAAGGTTTTTTCAATAGAAGAGCAACCATACAAGTGATAGGGGAAATTAAAAGATTGGGGATGAAAGAATCTTGTGGGGTTTGTGCATGGTGTGGATGAAATAAGGTAAAAAAATAATAAAGAATATTTTGTGGGATTCAGGTAATAGGAAATAGAATAGTATTATTACTGTCTGCTAAGATAATAGAAGCACAGAACACAAGAAGCAAATATAAAATGCAGCATGTGTAGGTGACTTAATCTGTTCCTATTTAACTTATTTATGCATTTTTGAACATCCAAAAGTGTCAAGTGACACTGAATGCTCCCAGTAATGATGCAACTCTTCTATGTCTAGTCATTAAATACGTGTTAGGTTTACAGCTGAAAATTCTCTGTCCCAACACATTGAACAACTGACTGGTGCCACTATAGTTTTCTTCACTCTTCTGATTCTGTCTGCTGGCATTTGGTAATATAGGAGTTATAATCCAAACTGGTCATTTCTGAGTACATGTTCTTAACTACAAGATTAAAAAACCACAAGGAGAGAGAAATAAGAAGTGTAGTTGTAACGTTATTAAGGTCTAATACAGTTATTTTTTGCTGGAGTAGAGTTTGATGTGTCAGCATGCATCACATGGTCTCCAGTTGTTGGTTAGGGTCAGGCAATTGTGCACATCTCATAACTTGACAGGCACTTAAAATAGTGTCTTGTCATTGGGATCTTGACATGAACCTCAGATACCATGCAATAGATGGAATATTGCATTCATATGCATTTTGATTTGTATTGAGATAAAGGCCCTTTAAAAAAACAAACTAAAAAATCACTCAAACCACCTCCTCCAGAACAAACCACCAAAACAATACATGAGATTTATAGCTCATGTGTATCCAATTAGATTTTCTATAAAAATTCAAAAAATTAAAAATATTACTTTCCTTAATAAGATTTTATTTTCCTGCCAGCTGGATGAACATTTTTGGCCTTTAAGAATATAGAAAGTCACCAGAAAGTTGTCTTAACTGTTAAACTTAATGAGTAAAATTATCCCTAATCCTCATTCAGCATAACATCATGTCCTAAGAGTACTAATGTAAAGTTTTAACCCTGCTTTCATAGTGAGCTGAATAGCATTAAAGTGTTTTCAACTTATGCAAGGGTTTAAGTATTTCCTTGCACTGAGATGTATTAAACATGCACTTAATTATCTTGCTGAAGTGAAGCGATTTCTTTAATAACTTAACCAAACAACATGCAGCGCTTTAAAATACACATGTGCACTGCGGGACTTCTCACATCTCCCTTTAAAACATCTGATTTGGGGTTGTCTACTCCACAAGGATAGTTGCTGTTCTGGTTGTGGTTTACAGCTGCCTAATAGCTGGATAATTTAATATTATTTTAATAGCTAAAGCTGTATTTAAAGTGGCATACTTTGTGGAGTTACACTGAGCAGAAATATTTAGAAGTATGTTCAATTTATCATTAATTTGTCTATTCTTATTTCCATTGTGTATTGCAGGTGACATTTACGTTAGCACAGCTGAGCTGGTGTAATGCAAGGAAGGACACATCATGAAATGGAAACATTATCCTTTTTTGGTCATAGTAGCTGTATTCAGCCTTTCCAGATGCCATCAGTTACTGGGCCAGCTCATTCCAGGTACGTACCTTTTATTTAAACATACATGTTCATGTTTCAGTGAATCATTTTTATGCTGTCCATGTTGATGTATGTATACCTGAAGTTTTCTCTTGGTGTGTTAAGATGTGTGTGTGTGTGAGTGTGTTTGGAGTTGAGACGTTTATGAGCATATCCTCATATGTAACACACAGAAATCAATAATTTAATTATATTGTCCGTGTGGCAGTCAGTTGCTTTTTTGATTGCAAAGGAAATTATAGAAAAGGAGTAGCATGAAAATAAAAGTATGAGAAGGTTAAGGTGGCTATTAAAGCATTCCTTTGATTAGCACTGTTGGTGGAGGGAAGATACAGAGTGCAGAAACAGACTTGAACATCAAAGAGAATTGGAAATCTATAGAGAACCTTTCTGAAGCAGGAGCAAAATAGCAGCAACTGTGAAATGCTGAAATGCAGTGTTTCAGTGAGGCCCTGGAGGTCAGGGATTGTCCTGGTGCTTGTGTGTGGCAATTCTTACTAGTGCAGAAAGGAGTATTGAGTGTGCATAAAAATGGCAAGATGCTATCCAGCTTTATAGGGAAGGTGGTGGTAAAATAGGCAACCCGTATCACTTCATCAAACTGGATTTTTGTTGAAGTAACATAGAGGAAATAAAATGTGTTTTGTTGTGTAGTTTGGTTTGTGAGTTTGTTTGTTGTTTTTTTTTAAGAATATATCTGTAAAAGCAGCTCCTGAGTAATACCCAATCATCTTCAATATTTGTAAAGAAAAATTCAAACAACCCCATACTCCATTCCTTTCAGGAAAACACAATAGCCATATAGGAGAAAAAAAGTTGCATGATGTTTTTTGGTGGTTGTTTTTTCTGCTTTGAATCTGAATAATAATGCAGAAGATTTTATGCCTTTCTAAGTTGAATATGTTGTGCATAGTGAGTTTCGTGGCTATGCAATTTTTCTCCTGTATATCTCTGGACAACTAGTTCAAATCCAGACTACTGAATGAAGAGAGAAAGGAAAAGGTTTTCCTCAAGGATTTGTTCACCAGTGGTCAATGGTGGTTCACAGAAAATAAATTAAGGGACTGAGTTGTTATATTTTTTTCCCCTGGTTTTGTTCATTTGAAATGCGAAACGACTCCAGAATAAAGGAAGATCTAAGTTAAAATTATAATTTTAAAAGTTTGACCTCAGATTTCAAACATAATCTCAAAGCAATTTGCCTGTCACAAAGACATCCACTGCTCGCTCTAAAAGGAATGCCTGCAGATCCAAATGTATTTGCATGATGAAACCAATGCAAGTGGATGGAGGTATCTAATTTAGTCATAGTTTTGTAGTTTCCGCTAAAAAGACTGTTTGCATTGTATTGCTTTTCCCATCAAATTAGTTTCAGAATAAAATCACAGGTGGCATTTTGATTTTTTTTTGTCCCTGCTTTGTAATTTTCATCACAGACCTCAGACTTGAACCAGGAGATTACTGTACTTGGCCAGACATCAGCATGCTCAGCCTTGCTGGCAGGGTGCCAGGAGTGTGATTATCACAAAAGATCAAATAAAGCAGGATTATTTTTTTCCCTTTAAGCAGTTCATCCCATTCATTTTGCTCTTTTCATGTCTATTCCTTACAAAGGCATGTATCTTTTTTTTTCCCTAATGCACAAGAAGAGAGAGACCTGTGCAAAAATCTCAAAACTTTTTCCTTAATTTAACAGGGAAAAAAGAAATAATGGTTCTTTAGAATTCTGCTGTAGCCATAAAAAAATACCAGTAGAGCAAAAGGTAACAGCTTTGCCCAAGGATTGCTAAAAGCATTAAGCAGCTAAAATATCTGTCATCATAGTACTACTAAATTGTGTTATTGTATTTAAATAAAAAACATGCTTTTAAAATAACAAATTTAATGGAGTTATTTTTAGATCATGTTATTAGAAACCTTTAAAATAATGAAATTTTATGGTTTCACAATCTCCATTTCCATCCTACCTAAAAATTGAAAATTGTTCCAGCTCACTGATGACATAATTTGTCATATGAAATTAAAGCTATCAGAAATGTGTTAAAGCTTCCCCTTAGAACTGGAATACTCAGCTTTCGTAAATTGTGATGAATTTTAATGGTGGTCTCATAACTTTGAGACATTTGTTGTAGTTTTTGCTGAATCTTTTCATATTCTTGTCGAGTCTCACTCTTTTGCATATGGGGTCCACAGGGAAGTACTGTCTCCCCCCTTTATTAAAATCACGGCTGAGCCTTTCATCTCATGTCATTACATCTTACCTCTAATTCACATATAAAATACACTCACAATTCTGCTATGGCTGTCTCCTGAGGCATAAAGTATCTCTGCCTTGGCACATCTTTATTTAATCAGGGATTGAGCACTATCTGGGAAAGATGTGATTTTTCGTTTTTTCTTTCCAGTTGCTCTGCATATTTAAGAGCTGAAAAGCTTGATAGCTGATTTTGAAGAGCACTGATCTAAGAAAACATGGCATTAACTAATGCCATATTATGTTTAGATGCATATGTTGAGCTCTGTGTTTTCAGTTAAGTCATTAAAGTGTTTTAAAGGTACCAGTTACTTCATTGTAAAAAAACAAACAAAAAAAAACCCAAAACATAACCCACCAAATAAAAAAAAAAAACTATAAGCATCACATATAGCAAAAGATTTTAATAATTTAAGCTGATTTTTTTTTTCTCTTAAACATCAATAGAAGTGACTGCAAGCTTTGAAATTTGTGGTCTATTAATAAAGACAATAGGAGCAATCCTAATGGATTTGGCTGGGTTTGGGATCAGGTCTTTTAGCAGTGACTATTGTGGAAGTGCCCTCCATCTGAACTGGAACAGATGCCACATATGTGAGATACAGTCAGTCCTTGAGCTGGACAGCAAGTCTTGTAAAAAAAAACATGGAACGACAAATTTTGAATGCTCCTGATAGATTATTAATAGGTTTGAATTAGATTAATAAAATGAATAGATTAATAGAATTCTCTATAGGTATCAGGGAGAGGAGGATGAGGGGAAAACCTGTTGCTGAACCCAGATTTTGGAGAAATTTTGATAGAAGCTTCTAGACCTCTGTTCTCTACAAGTACTGTCCACTGTTTCCCCAGGAAATACCCTTGCAGATATGTAACAAAGCATAAGATACATAAAACTTACATAATGAAATCTAAATTTGGAAAATGTGTTACACTGGTGTAGGTTTAAAAAAATTTCTTCAAAACCCAACCCTCCGTGGTAATCATAGAAGCTTCCTGAAATCCTGAACAGAAGCAGTCTGAGATTTGACTTCTGTGGCAGAATGTAATGTTTTAAATTTCTTTTTCCCTAATACTTCTTGTTTTATTAATGAAGCACTGCAGGAAATAAATTCATTTTCCTAGCTTGTTTGCCTTTTTTTCAACTGGAGACAATTACTCATAATGTAACTTCTGCAAATTCAGATATTTTTTCCTTTCACTGCCTCTAAGATGCCATATTGTAAGCAATCCTTTTGGATTCTGAGAACTCTCACATTAGAGCTTTTGTCAAGTTAATCATAATTCAGTAATGTAAGTAACTAAATTGTTTGATATCATCGTTTTAGTTTTTAAATCAGTTAATTTTCAGTGCTCAAAACTTTGAGATCTAATGTAAACAAGAGTCATAGTTTTGACCTACTAGTCACATTATTGAATTTGTTCTCTAAATATGATACTCGAGATTTATATGTGTGATTTATACACTTTGACCAAAAATTCTGTATTTCTCTAGTTTCACTGCAACCTGTGAAGGTACCTTGAATAAACAATTCTTAGAGCTGGAAGATCATTTTTTGCTTCTTCATAAAGAAAATTAAGGTCTTATAATGTGTATTCAGGCATTCTTCTGTACTTCTTAAGTGCCTGAATGGATTTTCAATCAAATATTCAAAATAAATCTGTCAGTGGTCTGAGTAATGCACTGAATAGTTCAGATGAAGAATTTAGCTAGTTTTGTGGTTGTGCAGGTCTTTTTCTGAGAATAGTGTTTAAGAAAAAGGAATGTTCAGCCAAACCTAACCAACCCATAGTATCTATTAGCCATGTTTTGGTACAGGCTCACAGGCAAAGAGAATTGAACGCTTAATTTCCGTGTAATCCCCTGATCATGAAGATGTAAAGTGAGAGTAAAGGCTCATTGAGACAAGGAAATTAAGTGACCAGTGCTCTCTTGACCCTTTTCAAGGGGTCAGGAATATGGATTTAAATTCCTTCAACTGGAAGGTAATTGAGGATAGTTTCCACCCTTTCTGAACAAGTGATTCAACAGCTAAACTCCTATTTAAAAAAGATGGCAGGGGGGTTTTTTGGTTATAATTTTGTATTATTTAAAAGTAAAACAATGTTTGTAACTATTTTATGATGAGCCAGCAAGCCTTTCAGAGCCTGTTTTGTAAGTCACAGGGGAAATTAGGCAAAGGACAAAATAAAGAAAAAAAAAATCAAAACTTAGGTAAAGCTGTACCTTCTCAGGTACAGAGCTATAAATCCCAGAATAATGTTAACTCTGAAGAAGGAAGGACATGATTTAAGAGACTCAAATTTTTAAATGTAAGTCCCCAAATTCCATGCCAATTCCATTTACTCTTTCCTTGCGTTTGAGCCCAAATGAAGATAACCTTCATCTATTTTTGATTAAAGACACGTATAAATATGAGTGGAAGTGTGTAGCTCTGATGTAGGAACACTCATAAAGAGTCATGGAAGAAATTAGGTTGGAAGGCACATGGAAATCATTTAGTCTGCACTAGAGGAACTATTCCATGTGCAGAGCAGTGAAGGACAACTAGAAGGAACCAATCACCCCTTGACCTGCTGGCTGTGCTCCCACTGGAGCATCCCAGTGTGTTGATATCCTTCCCTAGGTCAAGGGCACACTGCCAGCTCAAATTGAGCATAACAACCATGGTCACAGATTCATCTTGTTGTGTTCTTAACTTTCCATTGTGTAACTTCTACTGTAGAAAACATAATCTTGGTGGGTCTGTTTTGTTGACAGACTATAGTGGCAGGAAATACTGTGTTTTGGAGCACGTTCTCTGGTAATTTTGTTTTCACAGCCTTTGTGAAGTGTCACTCTCGGCCACAAATTACATTTTTGTGATCCTAATTTAATATAGCAGTGACAAATGCATCTGTAAGTGATGTGCAGCAAGGGATGACGATTTAATGTATTGTTTCCACTTGTAAGTGCCACCAAGTTTGTAGGTTGTGGTAGTCAAGGTCAAATTCAGAGAGAGTAGACAGTTTAGGCCTTGCTGGGGTCAAGGCGTGCTTCTGTTGTGCACATCCAATTAACTAGAAAGAGACAGAAATTGTCATCAATTCTGATCGGAAAAAAAGGAAAAATATAAACCAAACCAAAACTCAAGACCAAACAGCACTCACATTTTGGCTGGATCCCTCCAAAGAAAGGAGTCTTTTCAGATAGAGTAAATAAAATGGAAATTAAGGAACATATAAAATTGACATCTGTGCTCTTGTAAAGACTGTGTTTGTGTTCGTGTCTGACTCTTCCTTCTCTTCTATCCCTATAATATGCACAGGCCGTACTGAAACCTCTGCAAAATATTTTTAAAATATTGTATATGCTAATATTCATGAACTAATGCTAGATCACATTGTTATGATACAGTGTATTTGTTAACAAGGAAACATTATGATGTTTCCACGGTATGATATTACCATGCCTAATTTCCATTATGGCTGTACAAATGAGATTACTTAATAACACGAGAGATAATAATTTCTTGTTAGAAGAAAATGGAACGTGTGTAGTAAATCTCATATAATGTTTTCAGTTAATATACCTCCATAATGATTATGTCATTTTTCTAGTCATCCATGCCTGCTGATAAAAGTAAACAGCTACTTTTTCATTAATTTGGGATATTGTGACCAAAGCTTAAATACTTTCTGACTCCAACAGATATCTGCTAGCTGATTCCTAAAGTTTTGTCCCATCCTTTTGACTTTGATTGACATCAACGCGTTTTCTAAATATTCAAATTGTCCACATTTGTGGTCTTTATGGTATGACCTATTGGATGGTGTGTTTGGTTTTTTGTTTCGTTTTGGGTTTTTTGGAGGGTGAGTAGTTTGTTTATTTTTTAATTATTTTGGGAGGGGTTTGATTTTTTTTTTTCAACTCCTCTCCCTGTTTGAAAGCATGACAAAGGTTTGTAATTTCTATTAGTAGAAATGTTGTGCCTGCAAAGAGGGCATATATTAAAAGGGGAAAAAAAAAATACCAGCACGTGCCTTGCCTTCCAGAGATTGTCATTGTGTACACTGAGGTCTTAATAAATAAAAAGATTGCCAGCTGTACTTCAATTCACAGCTTCTTTATTAGCCTATAAAAAGAATTAAATAAAGCATGACGCTTTATTTAATTGTCTGAATAGATGGAGACAAACCAAGAGGCACAGTCAGCTGCAAGACACTTAATGAAGAAATCCCTATTTTTAATCTAGCTGTAGAAGACACAACTCTTGTGCTTTGATGATCTGGCCTTTGTGATGAACCTGGCTGGAAAACCACATGTGCTGCACCGTCTTCCTAATTAAGTCATCAAAATGCACTGGAGCAAACTGAGTGACTTGCGTAGAGCAGTATAAGTAATTTTAGTTCCTCTATTGCTTGGTTAATAGAAAGTGGCACTGTTCTAGATTATGACTGATAGAGGTGAGAAGCTACAGCTGCTGTCATTGTGCTTGTAGGTAGGCTTTGTTCAACATTTATAAGCTGATTCTGTGCGTGTGTGTGTGTAAGAAGGAACTATTTGCTTTGTTTCCTTTCTTGTCTCTTTACTTTTTGAGGATGCAATTTCAGAGGATTTTTGTTCATATTTTCATTTTCCTCAAGAAGCCAGTACCTGTAATTTTCCTCAAAATATGCAGATGTTTTATTTGTTTTGGATGCACTGATAGAGCATCCACCAAAACTGATGTCAAAAGTAAGGATTTAGGAAGGCTGCATACTGAAATAAATTTAAAGGTAAACAAGAAGAAAAAAATTCAATGACAATCATGGTAATATAAAACAGTTTGAGTCTATATTATAAAGGTGTAATCAGTTTTTCTGTTATGGACTTGATTGACCACAGCTAAAGATTTTGTAGATGTATAGTCCGGATTCTGCAGATTTTAGTGGTAAAATTGTTCATAACTACTCATTCCTTGCTTCATGAATAGTTGTACTTGAAGCTCTTAGGTTCCTGGAGACAAAAATATGCCGATTAAGAAAATGGCATAATCAGATCCTGACTATCCATCATATGCATTATAAACTTACATTGCAAAACTTTTCTAGTTTGTATAGTTCTGTGAAACTCCAAAGTTGACAGCAAGGTTACCGTACAGGCATTTGCATTCTGTAATCTAAGAATAATACATTTGCTTAAATTCCTATATAAAGATTGTGCTTCATGTGTGCTCTGTATATATTTGGAGATAATATAAATGGAATTTCCCCAGAAGTTATTCTACCTATCTTAAAACTAATAAGAATAATTTTTTTTTACATAATTCATCAGTTATCCTGAGAATAATCTTCAGTTACAAAAGTGGAGCAGCAAATGACAGAGTCTCTGTTGAGCCTAATATTTATTTAGATGATCAATCTGTTAGAGCTTCAAAGCAATTTAATGTCTTTAACATCAATTATAAAACTAATTTCAGTCATATCAGTGAAAGAATGTAACAATTTACAAGGGTATTTTCACTTATGACTACTCAAGGGGTTACAGTAGACATCTACACTTGCTAATTTATTTTCAGTGCTGTGAAATAGAGTGTCTAGAGATGCTTTATTAGATATTTTAATAAGTGTTGAACATATTTGCACAATTTCTGCCCTGACAAAGGGTGATTTATATGCACCTGTGTCTGCATATGGAGAAAAAAAAATTCCTCTTTTCAGTCTGCCACCTTATTTTTGCATAAATTAAACAGGAAATTACTCTCTTTTGGCTAATCTGAATTTTAAAGTGGAATTGGTGAAAGCAAATAAGTCTTATTTTAAGCTTATTTCTCAACCTTAACTGTTGAGTTAGATTGACAGTAACCTCATTCTAAGTATTTATACTATATAATATATATAGGTGATGTTAGCAGTACTGCACTGTGTAACAAACTAGTTGCTGCATCTTCTTTATTCCAACCATTTTTATAGGATTTTATAAATGCTTAGAAAAACACTTTAATTTTCTCTAAAAGCAGAGGTTTAAAAATCGCCACTTTTTTTTTTTTTGATCCAGAAAGAAACTTCTATATAGTCTATATGCAAAGGAGTTGATATTTTATAAATGGTAATTAAATACTATAAGGCTGCAGGTATTGTGAGCTTCAGTGAGTTTCTGTTTTTGTTAATACATCTTAAATATTTTTTCCTATAATTATTGTATACTAATGGTCAAAATAACATGTCAAGTATGTATGCTACTACTAAATCAGCCAATTCTCCTTCCTCTGTGGCATGAAAACAAAGAAACACCTATCCTTTACAAATTTGTTTTGCTCAAGGCATTGTTACAGGCTACCAGGAAGATAAAGGAGCCCTTAAAAGTGCTGTGAAGCACATCTGGTTAGCCATTTGCTGGTAACTTTCCATGTTTAGACATTTCTTTAATTACATTTTGGCTGTGTTTTTTTCTTTGTCTTTTTTTTTTATTATTCTCTCCCCAGCACTACCCTAAGGGTAAAATTTAATGATGTTATTTTGGACTGGTTTTTTAAATCAGATCATAAATGATGGAGGTTTTAAGCCTACTTCATTTTGACACAGAGCTGAGGTGAGCACCAAGGTCACAGTTTTAATATATGAAAATAAAAAGGCACTTAATGGTATGCAACAAAAGGATGCTAGATGTTGTTTTTCTTCTTACATTCTCTCTCCTGTCTTTACAAAATGGATCAGTTATGCCCTTAAGGATTATATTCACTTACAGTACTCCCTACTCACAGTAAGATTAAACAATTTCCAGTTCTCTTTATGTCCATCTGGCACTTAAAAATAGAGGTGAAAAATTGAAGGCACTGTTAACGTATAATCCCATTTCAGAAAATATGGTTTCTATACTTATTAATACAGAATTCATCCATTGCAGTTTTTGAAAGTACTTAATATATGTGTGTCTTCTTTGAATGTGTGGTACCTGAAATGTCTAGGGAAGGTTAGTATCTGAAATTTGACACACACTTAGACCTCTTGGCTTGTTTGGCCTGTAACACAACCAAGCATCATGTTTTTGAAGGATGGTGGTGCCCATGACCACTTCTGTTCATCAGTTTCCACCATCTCTTAAGTACATCTTATCCATGGCAGCTGATTAGCTGGGTTGTATGTGGCTATTAAGTCGGGACTGAGCATTGTGCAAATTCAGAACTGGAGTTGGCAGCCAGTGGATGTTCACAAGTACATCTTACACTGAGGAAGATTGAGAAAGAGTTTTTACAGATGGTTAAGTAAGAGCTGAATTACCTCTTGGTTGCGTATGTTCCATTGTCTCTTTAATCTGGGCTCTCCTAACTTCTACACAGATTCATTATTTTCTATGCCCCTTGGCTTCTTTCCTACATTTTAGAATTTCATTTGCTTTTATCAGTTGTTTAAACATATCAGAATTTTAGCCTTCAGTTTATAGTTTGTTTACAATCTGAAATAGCTGTGATTTGCTTTACTGCAGACCTTGGGTTTACTTCAGCCACCTTTGCACAAATAAGCTAAAATAGTTTTAAACCTCAGCACTTTGGTGGCCTATTTCTGAAACAGCACTCATGGAGAGTTTCTGTTCTTAAGTTGGAGCTGTTGCAAGACTAAAAGCTTCTTAAGCATGGACTTTGGTTTAGCACTTGAGTTGAAGAAGTTAGTTTGTATTGGTCTCATAAATTAATCATGACAATATGACATACAGGTCACAACTGCTGTATGAATTTAATTTAATATTTTCGAAATATACAGACAGTTCTGAAGTTGAAATAAATGCTTGAAACTTAGGGCTGGGAAGAGCACAGTGATGACTGCCTACCTGGTTTATTTTCCACCCCATTAAAGCTTTTCTTCTTTTTTTTTTTTTTTCCAAAATTTCCCTATCCTTGAAAGGGCTTGCTACATAGAGAGGTCAAAATGTTAATTTAGGCTCAGCTCTTTCCAGCATTCAACCAGCTTACCCAAATTAAGCCCCCTGCTGTCATGGCTAGATTGCTTCTGGGACCTGAGCTGGCTTATTTGGAGCTAGCCTGGCACCCTGACTTTACATTGCAGTCTGCGTTCTTTCACTGTCTTTGTTTCAAAGTGCTGCTTCTCTTGTGAGACTTTACGGTGTTTTATCCTATTGTAGACATTTTAGAAGTTATAATATAGCTTGCAAATGACATGGCCTCTAATTCCTGATTTATTTTTTTTTCCGCAGAAATATACCATTATCTCCTGTGGTTTTTGAAAGGCTGTACAGAGGGCTTTTTAAACATTGCAAGACTAAGTTGTATGTGCTTTAGCAGGAAAGTCTGAATCATCTAGTATTTCAAAGGAACATAGTACAGTGAGAAAAAGAATGGTCTGAGGTCATTGGTAGCTTATGAAGGTATTCAGTCAGTGTCAAGTCTGGCTTTGAGCTCTAGTTCGAAATATTTAACCTTTCTATTACTGCAGAAATTCCAGTCAGTCTGTGTTACAGTCACCTTGTAAGAAATAACTGAAATCCCTTGATCAGCATGTACAGAACAGTCTGTTTTGCTAATTCAGAAAGACTGGCAGAACAGAAATAAGCCAACTAGTCTATCCTTTTTTTCAATAAAGGACTAAAAGCATGCATGACGTATGTGGCTACAGTATTAACGTGCTTAAAAGTCATAAAAGTATGTTATCCCATGTTTTTTGAATCTGAAGGATGATCTAGAGGAAAACTGCTCCATTCTAGGCCAGTTGTGGAAAATCCCTATTCTGATATATGGTGACCCAAGCATTCATGTAAATGACAGAGCGTAAGCAATATTTTAATACTACACTGACAAAGTAACAACGTCCATTAAAGGGCCACGAGACAATGGCAGTCACCATTAAAACTTATCAATGAATTGACTTCTGTCAAAGTGAAGAGTGGTGCGAATAGTCTTTGATTGAAGCCTTTTTCTTGCTTCTTATTTTAATCTTTAATATATGTTCAGTCTCATAAATGTACATCATGTTTCATTCCCAGCTGTAGAACGCTTGTTTGCAGTATTTTCACTGCAGAATCCTTCGTTTCTACCTCGTGTAAATTCTTTGATTGCTTTATCTCACATTCGTCTACAGAAAGATTTATTTTTGTTTCTTTTAGCCCTTTTCTGTAAGTAAAACATGCAGGAGTAGCATGACATTTTTATAGTTCTGCAATTGTCTTTTACTTTTTTTTCCTGTTCAGTTCCAACTGTACAGCAAAGTTCTCCATCACTTGGAAAGTTTACTTCAGTATTCAGTAGTGATAAAGCAATGAACTTGATCATATGATTAATAGTTCCAGTTATTAGGACCTACCATTAGACTGTCTTAATTGTTTGCATGGCAATTTTCTATGTTTCCAGGTGAACCCAAAGTCATATGTTTGTTTAATGCAGGAGAAGCACTTCAGAGTTGCCCTTTTTTTTTTCCTTCAATAAAAGGTCAGATAAAAGGACTCTCTTGGCATTATTAGTAAATGCTTGACATTTTGGAGCAAGAACTTAAAAGTGGCAATGTGGCTTGTTTGTCACCTTTTTGTCAGTGCTTAGAAATTTTGCTCAAATGTGCTTCATTTGTCTATGCCCAGGAAATCTCATACTCAGCAGCTGATGTTGTATTTGGAATTTGAAGAAAGCCTTTCAGTGCTCTTAGATTGGAAAGTATTGACAGGACTTTCCCTGTGATCATTGCTACTGAAGAATAGGAGCTGGACTTGGCTAAAATGATCAGGAAGATTACCCAGGGGTGATGCCAAATAAATTTCTTAAATGTTCTTAGGGTGATGCCAAATAAATTTCCAAGAGGAAACTGCTGAATGGAAGAGCTGGTCTGCTGAATACGATGTGGCAAAAGTCAGAGGATGGTTGTATTAAGGAATTAGGAAAATAAAGTGATTATGCTGTGAAATTTGACTTGTTGGGGAAAAAACAGAGTAGGATAAGGAGAGGAAGAAGAGGTATGACAGCAGACAGGTATTGGAGCAGAATGAATGTTACTGTAGGCACAGCATTCTAAGCGCTTGAAAGTAAATGTGGGAAGTCTGGGTCTCATCTTTCACTACCTCTGATCATATGAAGAGATCTCTGTCTGTGCCTCCTTCTGACTACAAGGCAAAGTAGAAACTGCTGAAAATGAGGAGGTACTGTGTTGCCATTCATACTGGGATGGCCCTGCTGGGCTACCAGGTGCTGTTTTGGAGTTGGAAGCACCACTGAACTGCACACTCTTGGTTCTCAGGCTGTGTAGTTCCCCCCGACAAAGGGCAGAGACAGGGTTGGCCAAGGAAATGCCAAATGATGAATTGTAATAAAAGAACATTAGAGGCACAGAGATGAATGTTTAGGTTATCGGGAATTCATCAGCAGTATTTAAGATAAGTGAATGACCATTTTCTGTGTCATTTGGGTACATCTATGCTCATGACCTGTTCACTGTTACTATCCAGTTTGGTATGACATGAGATAGTATTTCATGCTGGCACCGGGGTCCATACTGTCAAAAGTCCTGCTGCAGACATGCTGCTGTGCACTGTAATATTTTATGTATACTAGGACTTTTTTGCACACGTAATATTTTCTTCTTTTTAACATGATTCATCTTATCTGACAGTAGTGTATGTCTGCAGGCTAATAAATTCAGCCACTCTTATCTAATTTTTTTTTTATCCTTCCTTCAATATTCTTGGAATCTATTGACCAATTTTGTGTAATATAACAGGAAAAGAGAATTAGGAGAGATGTGAAATTCCTATGAGAACTGGAGTATGTAGAGAAAGACCCAGGTTAGTAGCCTCAGACACCTATTGCCCATCAGCCCATCGGGCCACTCCAAGTGAACTCAGAATGTGTTGGTGTTTGGGCAAACACAGCTGGGTAGCATGGAGGGCAGAGAAGGAAGGAAGAAAGGAAAAGAAATATAGAATGGTGTGGACAAACTGGAGTAGAAATGAAGTCACTGCTGCAAGGATTTCAAAGTGTATATCATAAAGATCTGGGCTTATTGTGTTGGGAGAATGTAAGAGAAGAGAGGGCTGTGCTTTCTTGGATCTATGGATCTTGCTTATGGAACAATATATTTTTCTATGATATTATCCTGTATTTGAGTTCATAGTGTTTCCAAACTGCAGTTAGGGTAATATCATAAAGAACTGCTGGTTTTGTATCACCTGTCTTGTTTACTGTGCAGCCACAGAGAACTGGAGTCCATCCATGCATCTGCCACAGGTTTCCCAAGTGCTGCTGCACAAGTGTCTTCAAACAAGTTGCCAACTCACCAACATTAATAATTCACACTTCATTTCATGAGTTGTCTAATTTGACTCCCAGGACCATGTTTTCAGTCAGGTCTGAGCATTCACCATTACAATTACATAAAACCACATTTTTTACCACAAAATAGTATTATTAAAGTGTTAAATGTTCTTTAAAAATGAGACTTGCCATGTCTCAATGTGTGCAGTACTGATGGAAATTCTTGGTATTCTGGGTGGTAGTCTCCAGAACTTTCCCTCTACATAAGGAAAGAAATACTTTGAGACTATAGTAGTGTAGTGTGATGATCTTAAGATAATAGAATAGAAAATTCTCTTACATTGTTTTATGTTCTAGCATTTGTAGCATATCTGCTGATTCATAGGCCTGGGGGGTTTTTTGTTTGGTTGGTTTTGGTTTTTGTGATTTTGTTTTTTTGTTGTTGGGATTTGCTTGTTTGTTTGTTGTTTTGTGTGTGTGTGTTTACAGGATTTGGGGGAGGAAGTCAGTAGAGTTTAATGAACAATTAAATTTCAATACTGCTGTATGCAGAACTCTGCATGTAACTGTAGAGAAACAGCAGCTTAACAGCACTATAACTTTTATCAGCAAAGAAGGAATACCCAAATATTTGCAAACAAAAGAATGAGCATTTTTGAGCAACATTATAACCAAGAAATATCATTATGTTTTCTAGTTCAGTGCAGGATTGCAACACATTGCCTGGACCCATCAAATGTGCAGTTCTCATCTCTGTGCTGACATTTGATGGTCTTCATCCATCTAAGCAGTATCACAGACCCATATGCCTAATGTTGTAGATACTTGCATCTGAACTGATCCCCTATGCCCTAAATACTTTATACTCAATAAAAGAGGCAATTCAGAGTATAGTTGATGCATCCTAGGTGTGTTTTAGGGGAGTTGCCTGTTCTCTCCCTTTACTAAACTAAACAGTATGGATTTACCTTTGGTCAGACAAATCCCATCCTTGGTGCCTGTTAATTCTCTTCTGACAACTGGGCTGCCTGTAGACTAAACAGTAGATATGCTGTTGTTTATCTTGCACCTATTTATCCTATAATTATCTGAATTGGATCAAGGCAAAGTGTATTGTGGCTGTCTTGTAGTCTGCATGTTCCTACTTCCTTTCCAGGAAAACTAAAGCCTTGGATAAAGGCCATTGGTGCTCACATGAGGCTGAGGATGTACTGCTAGCTCCACTAATTTTGTTGTAGCATAGAAGTCCTCATCAGATTTTAAATGTGAGGCCTGTTTCAGTGTCAAGTTGATAAGAGATCTAAAGATGATATATTACAGGAAAAGCACTTTCCCAACCTATTCTGACAGCAGCTCCAAGTTACACAGAAGGCTAGTAGCATTACTGCAGAGTGGAAGTATTAGGGATTCACTGGCATTTCCAAAAGTAAGCAAGGCTGTGGGAATGTGTGATACATTCCCTGGCATCGTTTGAACATTGTGCTCTGAGAAATGAGAACTTTTGAAAGCCTTTGTGAAGTCTTCAGCTCCCTCACATGCTCTCAGAAGGGACTCTGGAGTGAGTCTGCTGAAAAGCTTGGGGCCTGAGTGAGAAGCTTCAGCAGCTGGGTGAGAGCATCTCAGATCGCAGAAGAGGAAGGAGAGTTATGCCTGGAGCTTTGACTCCAGGCAGGGTGCCTGAAAATGATCCAGCCTCAGACAATGTCAAATCTCAACCATGTGAAGCCCAAGGAAGTAAATTAGGGAGTAGTTATGAGGGTCTGAATTAATTCCAGGTTATGTTAAGTGGGGACACCTGAGATACAGCACCCTTGCAGCCAAAGTGGAAGTGAGTTGAGTTATCCTGTGATTGCCTGTATCTCACCACTGAGTACAGAAGGAATCAGTACTGATGCTGGTGAGTGTCTGATGTTGGATCAAATTTATTAAGTCTTTTTTTTTTCTTCTTTGAGGTACTGACAGGGCTTCTTAGCAAATAATACAGCTACACTCTCCAGGCTAAAAACTGCATTTTATTTCCTATTGAGACAGGAAACAAGGATGCTACTTAAGAAATCATACCAACATTGTGAAGGAATCTCGACAACACTTGCTCTAATATGGGGTGCGGCAATTCTTTTCACACTCCTCAGTTCCCCAAGCTTCTTCAGCTGTCAGGCTTTGAGGGCAGTTCTGAATTGCCTTATTCTGGTTTTTGTCTCAGAATACATATGTAGTGAAAGAGTGTTAAATTTCAAAGTATTTCTTCCTATGACTGCTTTTCTTATCTTCTGGGGATTAAAAAAAAAAAAAGAAAAAGTTGCTTAAGAATGTAGTTTAAGGCAACAACATAAGAACCACCAGAGAAAGTAATTTATTACCAAGCTTTTCCTTGAATAATAAATAAAACAATGGTTCACAGTTTTAAAGATGTCAATAAAATGAAATATTGCAGTTAGGTATTGTGACCAACCTTCAGGCTTTGCAATGAAAGAGGTATTCTGCCATGTGAACAAACTTCACAGAAGAAAGGAATAGGAAGAAATAAAGGTTTTATATGGAATTATTTTGCTAAATACATTTCCTAAATGTTGAATTTCACTTTCTAGTTGTTCTTTAAATATAAAAACCCCAAATACCACAAGCCCACATAAAACATCCTAGTTTTGCAGAAAGCCAACAAAATAATCAGTTTTGGGGTTAAAATCAACATCTGTTTTGCCATTTTCCGTTACAAAATGCTATAATATATAAAATAATTAAACCCTTGGCAAAGGACAGGGGACCAGAACACTGCACAACTAAGGGCCAAGCTTTGCTGTTAGACTATATGCATTTGCAAAAGTAGTAATTTAGTGGGAATGCTTTTTACGCATGGTAGTTAGAAAAGATAATCAGAATCTTTCATTTTCAAATGCCTTTTTAAATTCTGCTTTGTGCTGTAGTTTTTTTAATCACAGTGGTGTTTTAAGGTTGTAAAAGAATATACATAAAAATAGGTTTGGGTATGCCTGGTCATATCAAGTCTTGCTTCAGGGAAGGACTTCAAAAAAAGGTATGACAAAATGGGTTTTAAAATAATTAGAAGTAACATAACTAATTTAAGACTGTTTAATTGAACTAATTTAAATTTAAATTGAGAAAGAATACATAGGAAGTACTTAATTTTATGTGCTGCTTAGAAATTCAAATGTCAATCTATTCATTTCATAAGCATGAAAGTAAACCTTCATATTCCAACTTTACAAGCATATCCCAATTCCCTAATTTACAGTACATTCATTTGCATAATTTTACATGTAGGTGTTTTACTCCCACAACAATGTTTCAGTTCTTAATATCGTGCTTTTTTAATATTTCTCCTATACTCCAAACCAAACTTGAAAATGTTTAGATCTTCTCAAAATTACTCATGATTTCTCACGTGAATTATCAAAGGTCTGTGGTATTTATAAAACTCAGACTGGCTCACTGAAGTGAAATGGAATGTAGAAATGTAAAGTTTTCTATACTTATTTTCATAAATACTTGGTGTTTTTTGGAGTCTCAAAATATTCAGGGACTTACCCCTGGAATTATTGTGGGACCAGTGGAGATCACAGTCCTTTACAGTTGCTTCTCATAAATTGAACTTATCTTCTGATTAATGACTCAACATGCTGATGATAGTGTTTTATTGCTGCTGCATTTTTACCCACTTTGTGAATTATAGATGTAATTAGCATCCAATGTTGCAAGCATAATAAAAATATACATATTATTATTGCTGTGCTTTTGATACTGTTTATTACACAGACTTCTGCATGACTGATTTTATTTCTCTGTTATTAAAAGCCTCTTTAATTTGCACATGCAGAAGTCATTGCCCCAGCATGGTTCAGATGTAATTTCCATGTTAGGGCTATAATTCAGTGGAGTTGTTTGCTGTAGCAGTGAGCATCCATACCTAAGGATAAGAAATGTAAAATTACTTACTGATTTCTGTAAATTACATTGCACAATTGAACCATCAAATTTTAAACTCTCATTTGAATAAGGGAGAAATGATCTCAGTTGGTAATGAAAAGGAGATGGATGGTTTTCACTACAGACAACCTGCCATTTTTTTATCCTCCCAAGTGCTATTTTCTGTAACAGTTTTGACTATTGTTTTTTGGAGTGTTGAATTCTGCTTAGCTATTATTAATAGCTTTATAAGACTGACATTTATACAGCTGCAGAAAGTCTGTTGAGTAGCATCTGATTTCTGTTATGGGCTGAGTAAATTTTGAGAGAGAAGAGTTTCTATTCTGAGAAATAACTGTGTCCAAGTCTTCGACATAGCATGCATTGAAAGGAAGAGCAGATTACTTGTGCTGTGGAGAGCTACTCTCTGAATTTAGGGGACAAAGAGCACACAAAATACGTGCATTTTGGGGATTACTAGTTAAGGGAGATGGAAGTTGCTAGGTAAATAACTGAGAGGCATTTACCAAACATATCTGTGAAATTAAAGAAATGCAGTAACAGAGAGGAGAGAGAATAAAAGATTGAAGTCCTACAACTTGTACTCTTGTAGCAACATTTGTGGCACATGCTCACTGGCTGCTAAAGAGAGAACTCAGAGGCCAGTGAGCAGCTCCAATATGAGAATTAGAGCTGTAGCCCAAAGGCAAGAGAAAAGGTGAAAGGAGCCCCAGGAATTATACTTTCTCAGAGAAAAATAGTAAAAAGAAAGTAAAAAGAACATTAGCTAAAGGATTAGTCTCTGTGTGGTGACATCTCTGGTGGCATGAATTAACCTCCCTTGTGCCATTCAGGGAGACTTTTTAGTTCTCACAGTTCAATTCAAACTTGTCAGACTGAGTCTTTCTTAGAGGTCACTAAAGTCACTGTATCTTTTTAATATTTTTGCATCAAAGCACATCAATCACTCAGGCAACTGAGATGCTTCTAAATGGATACCTCGGGAAACAATTGTATTAGTGAGTATCTGAATCTATATGAATTCAGAATAGTAAGTTGTATACCGTCTCAGTTATTACAGTGGTAAGGAGTAGGGAAGTTTAAAAAATATTTGAAAGAGCTAGGGGCTAATATTTGCTGTTGAACCTACTCAGGTGAAACATAAGGGCAGCTTGAGGAAAAGCAAGATGATGAATGGTTATTACTATATTTGTCCCTGTAAAAGAAGACCAATGAGTTTTGTGCCAGGGTCTGGCATAGAGATGCTTGTCCCATAATCAAAGGATTATTACTTAGAACAAATAGATAAACAGATTGGTTGCAAGAAACTCAGATACAATTTCCAAATACTTCCTTTTTTATTTCTCATATGACAGATTGTAGTAACTGTATAGTACAGTTTCAAATAAATTCTAGGGAAAAATAGACAATGGTCTGATAGCAACCAGCCTTGCAGAAAAATGTTAGGTTGTTTCTCACGTAGAGGGCTACAAGATAAGGAGTAAATTTCCCTTTGCTTGAAAATTGCATTTTAGGGGGTTTATTTTAATATGAAACCAATTTTTTTGGTAGTGAACTACAAATACTTTTCTTCATGCAGTTCACAAGCAGTTTAAGAGGAATCTCTGTCAGATTAAGAGAAGTAGTAAGTAGTCTCTTAGGAATGTATAACAGATATCATTACCAAGGTACATAGCCTATGTGTTGCTATGTATTTATATTGGTAATAGAAGAACATATGCACACAGTTTTCTGTTGGGGAAGAAAAACAATTATTAACAGATGGAGACTTGAAGGGATTGTCCAGCAAGCCCTGGGCAGCAGATACTGAAAGGGGTTTCTCCCTTCAATAAGACAGGTGCCTGCCACAAGAGGTTGCTTTGAAGACCAGGACTGTATTCAGCTATCTATGTATATTAGCCCTGTCTACCCCTGCAAGATATGGAAGGACTTTACAAGATGTTGTAAGACATGCAGAAACCCTTTGTTCCCCCCAGGTGGTCCTGGTATGGAGAAATGCTTACTGTATGATGAAATATGGTGACTGGATTTCCTAAGTTCTAGTTAACATAGCTTGTCCTACCTCCTCATTAACATACCCCGCTCCTCGGTTCTATATTTTGTAACGCAAGTGATCGATAAATGTTTTCAGTTTCTACCCCCAAACTGGGATCGTGTAGCTTATTGGTGGGCCAACAGTTTTCCATTTGTAAAATAGGTGTTGATTGGAGGAGAGCACACACATATATGATGTGTCCCATTTGTTTAAAATGATACCTGTTATAATATATTCTCTAAAACAACCATTTCTTTGCTTCTCCTTATTTTATGACTTTTCTTTCACAGGCAGTGATGTTTCATATTTTTGTATTGTACGTTTTCTGATCTTTGAGAAGCTTTTTGCTGAAATTAAATGATATTTGAAAAATTAAACAGAAGATGTAGGAATAAAACAAAACTCACATTGATTTTATTAAAAATTGCCCTTTTTTAACCACATAAAAATCACTTCTAACAGAGACCTCAGAGAAAAGTGTACATCACTTCTTAACGCAGGTCTCAGAAATAATACAAAAGGATTTGATTTAGTACACTGTTCAGAGGTGCACAGATCACTGTTCTGATTACTGTGTTCTGAGCCACTCTTCTCAGGTCACTGAAAGAATCACTAGTATACAGAGTCATAGATGTCTTACAGGATTTTCCACATCTAGATTTTGAGTTATGTTGGAATTATAATAATTGCATGCTGGGTTAATCTTCTGAAAGTCAGCAATGTGATAAGGAAGTGTTGAAAGTTCATAAACAAGCTAACGTCTTTTAATCTATCCTACCTGACAAATAAATATTCTCCTAGCTCTCATCTGGCTATAATTTTTAAGGAACAGAGTCAGCAACGAGGAAGACTTATGAGTCAGAAAATGAGTAAAATAAGAATCCAGCCTAAGTACAGCTCTTTATATACGCAGTCATGCATATATATGTTATATAACATATATGTTATATATGTTAAATCCACTGTCTGCAATGAAGAGCCTCACTAAACATGAGATTCCATCTTTCCCAGCCAAGTTTCCATCAGTTTACCAAGACTGACTTCCAAGGTAGCTCAGGGTTTTATTGCATGACTCCTCAGCAGAACACTGCTGTGAGGTCATGTTTGGGAACACTGTTGCCTGAGCTTTTCATATAAATCATAATTGTATAAGCTGAAATTTCCTAACAGATGCTGAAACCAAGAGGAAACCTCAGTAAAGAGCTCACTCTAAAGATACTGAAGAATGGGAGGAGCACTTTTTGTTTTTATAGAACATAAAAGTGACATTAAATTGGTTCAGATGGGGGAGTTACCAGATGTAATCGAATGTGTCAATGGGGAAAGTGTTTTCTACACTTACTTCCTTGTAAATGCAGTAAGGGACAAAGAAGGGGCAGGAAAGAGTAAAGAAAGGTGTTTTATCTGAACCCTGGCCAGCTGTGCAGGAAGCACAATTCAGTGGAAGGGTATAAAAAACTGATTCAGAGAAGGTAGCAGTGAAGTGCTTGGTAGTGGCAAAGTAATACTGATCACTCAAGCTAAAAGCAGGAAAGATGTGGATATGGAAAAGAGATCTATGAAAAAATCTGAGAACATACCATCAATTACTTTTATATATCTGTTTGCAAAATTTTCACTGATACATATTCTATATAATTTTAGAAATATATTTTGTCACCAGTCTGAGAATTCAGAAGGTGTTTCATTACGATTCCCATTAATACTACCCTGACACACATTTCTGACAGCCAGGTAACTGATTGCAGTCCAGTCTACCTAATTATTTTAGTTAAAGGTGGGTGAGATTTGGCATAATTTGAAATGTTCCACAAAACAGCTTAAAAGTCTTATCCTTGTATTCTTTCAGCCCACCAAATCAGTGTGAAGTCACCATATGAAAGGAAATCTCCTTCCAAAATATAATAATGCATTATTCATGTTATCTTAATATTCACATCCCCCACCCCCCCTGGAAGATATCAAAACACAGTAAAATGAGAAGACATTTACAGACACCTTTTCTGTTCAAGTTAAATCCCACCAACTTCAATACCTGGGTAACATAAATCAGAACATGGTACCTGGTATATGTTTTTGAGGAAATTATGGTTGTATCAGGGATCATGAGTGTGCATTATGTGTATGTGTGTGTTCACACACACGTGTGCCAGCACTGCTGGGCACCCAAGAGATGGGTGGGTTTTTGTAAGGAATCAAGATTACACTCTAGATGGGAGCCCAATGATGTTGTAACCAGCTTGTAGACAGTGTGGACTAACACAGGACTGTAGAATAGTTGAGGTTGGAACAGCCTTGTGAGATCACTCTTCAAAACAGGGTCAGCCACCAGGTCAGACCAGCCTGTTCATGTCTGTGTTCAGTCACTCATTGGAATTCTCCAGACTGAGTTTGGAACACCTTCTCCAAAGCTTGACTGTCTTCATGGGGAAAAAGTTTTTCCCAAACTTTCTTTTCAATCTGTGTCTGTTGTCTCTCATTTTCCCTCCACTTTAAAGACCTTCCCTCTGTATTAATGACTCTTGACTTAATTTGTCCATGATAATGTAGGTCCATCTGGAGTGTTGAAAAAAAAAATATTCTTGAACATTTACAATAGCAAGAAGAATCAATTGAATATATTTAATGATAATTCTTTTAGATATTTAATCAGAAACTTGTTATATGGTTTATCAAAATATAATTCTTGGTCACACATAGACTGTCCAAAGTGGGACTGTCATATAACAGAAAGATAATGATACTTTTATAGTGATTAATCCATATTTTTAATTAAAGAAGACATGTACAGTGTGTTTGGATGCTTGTCATATTGTGAAGTACTGAACTGTGTCAATTCTCATTATTTTTTCATTAAAATCAAGAGAATTCAGAATTACTGTTCAGGTACTATGACCCACTTTCTAATATTCATGCTGTGAAATTAATTGGGTGAAATGCTACCTCTTTCAGTTTACCTGCTTATGCCTATCTAATGTACAGGATGGGGTAAGGTTGATGGGATGAGCTCTTTCATCTATTCATTTTAATTCTAGGACTTAAAAGGAAATTTCAAGTGAAAGATGAACGTACTCATTCACAGAATTGAGGCTTTGTCTGTAAATGGAATAGGAAATTTCTTTTATGGTTTTTCTGCCATGTCAGGTGCTTGTATGTCATTTTGCAAATTTGTTTTAATTTTAATGACTTTTTAAAAAAGTTAATTGGTAAGTAATTATTTGAGATTCCATATAACTATGTTTAATACAGATGTTGCAACTGGTTCTATTTTCTGTGATAGTTTGTGAGCAGAGATTGAATCTCCATATGAATATTTGTGTTGAATGTCTGCATTAACTGTGCTCTTAATGTATGTAGTGATTCAAATTCCAGTGTTATGCCTGTATATTTGGGGAGCAACAAACGATTGCTGACAAAGTCTATTAGCAAGAAAAGAGCCGAGATTAAATGTTTTTACATATTCTTTTGGGGATGCATTCAGGTGTTCAAAATTACTGGTGTGGATAAAGCACTCGGGAAAATTCATAAAATTGCTGGGATGCATAATTTGTGTTTCTTGCTACAAATGTGAGATGTATATATAAGATGTCATATTAGATTATTTCAAATGAACTGTCAAATGCAAGTTAGTTCAGTGCTTCCTTGGTTTTAATGACTTTTGAATACAAGCAAAGGAGACTGTAATAGCAGAATAAGGAAAACATTATAGAAAGTACTTCACAAATGACATTCAAAGCCAGTATGTATAGATACAAAACCACCTATAACTAAGAACCTCAGTGTGGTGGAAAAAAAAGCAATGGATTTAATGCGTTTTGGCAGTTTGTATTACATGTATTAAAAATACATAAAAAATAGTATTCTCACACTCAAATGGAAGTGGGTATTTTGTGTGTGTGTGTGTTGGTGTTGTTAAGTCACCTCACTGAGCAGGGAAGGTGTGTGTCATCCTAGTCCAAGGCTTAATTATCTCATTAGACTCATATTTCATGTGCTGTGTAGTAGAGAGGTAAGTTACGGAGACAGAAGGGTAGAATGGACAGGTCTAGAGCTGTACTGATCTCAGAAGGGAAAAAAGAAATAAAACTGCAGCTAAAATGTATTCTTTCTTCTGATTCTGCCTGCAAGAGAGTTGAGAAAGACGGGAAAGAGGGCAAAAGAAAGGAGCAAACATAGGAGTAGCAATGTAGAAGTTTACATGTTCCCATGAAGGAGTTTAATACCTCCAGTACATGTGAGCTGATGAAATGGACTACTTTGCAAGGAAGCAAGCTCCCTTGCATGTTACCCATGTACTTGCTTGCAGGTAGCAATTATTACTTGGGAAGCCCAGGTGCCTTCATTCTGGTGTTAGAGTCAGCCTGAGTAGTAAAAAGAATCTCCATTTTTATCCCAAACCACTTTGTGTGAATAGATATCAATAGAAAGTCTCATGGCTACCCACGTAAAAGCCAAAGGGAGTGAAATCAATTTTTTAGTAGATTTATGTTGTCAATATATTATGATGAAAGGGTCACTCATGTTATGTATTAGTATTTACAGCCTGCTGCAGAATGATGCAAAATGTTTTTAATAGCCAGGTATTGAAGCTGGAGTTATTTGCATTCTAAAAGTGTAGAGGTGGAAGACGATTGATATCGGGTGTAACTCTTCTGAAGAAATTGGCAAGACATTAAAGGAGGAAAAATAAGTGACACAACTCATGGCTCTTCACTGAGTAATTATCCCAGTTCTTTAACATGGTGATGTATTGCAGTTTGCACCAGTCATTTTTAGGCTGATTACTTCTGACATGGAGATTTCCTTTGTATGTATCTGGTTGTTATAAAATATTTGGGGGTTTTATGTGTAGAGGTTTTTGTTGTTTTTCCCCATAACAGTTATCAAAAAATACACACAGTAAGGGTTAGGTTTGCTACATATCCCTGTGTGAGCAGTACTAATCCTACCCAGAAGATGCTTACTTTAGCTGGTTTTAGTTTTGTTGTAGAAGGCATCTGGACATAAGAATATTATATGATAATGTTGAAGAGATTTGAGCAAAAGAATGAAAAAAAGGGGTAAGGAAAAAGCTGCAAAATGAAAGCAGAATTTTAGTCTCCTAGTAGAGTCAAGTCAGTCAGGAAACAGAAGGTAAGCATAAAAGGCTGCTCTTGAGAGACAAGGGAGGTCACCAGCAGAGTCACACGTGTCTGAGTTGTTGAACATTTTCATTACTACTGAAAAAGAGGGTGTGTATGAGTAGGCAGAATTTATTGATGACACCAAGTTTTTCAAGGTAATAGGAACAAAGGCTGACTATGATGAAGTGAAGAAAGATATTACCACGTTAAGTAACTGCAGTAAAATAGCAGATGAAATGCAATCTAGATAAATATGAAGTGATGCACAGGGGAAATAAACAATTCCAACTTTACATATGTAATGATGGATTCTTAACTGACTTATCACATGGAAATGAGCAAATGAGATTTTGGAGCTGTGATTGATAGTTCTATGAACATGTCAGTTCAGTATTCAATAACAGTCAGAAAAAAAGAAAAGGAAATCAAACGATAGGTGTCATTAGGAAAGGAATTTAGCAAATACCATTGATATGCATATATAAAAGTCTCTAGTGTACTGACATTTTGAATACTGTCTGAAGTTAGTTTTAGTTCTGCCATTTCTAAAGGATGTAGTGGAGATGGAAAATGGAGAAAAAGGGTGGGTATGACTGAATAGAAAGACTGGCTTATCAGTTTAGAACTATTCTTCCCTTGAGAGATGGTTAAAAATAGAAAAGATGGAGATTTAGAAAACATGTTTGTAGTGGAGAAATTGAGTTTGGAATGATTGCCTAGTGGCTTCTCAGATGCAAGAGCTAGAAACACTCA
Source organism: Sclerurus mexicanus (assembly GCA_013396755.1). Classification (NCBI taxonomy): domain Eukaryota; kingdom Metazoa; phylum Chordata; class Aves; order Passeriformes; family Furnariidae; genus Sclerurus; species Sclerurus mexicanus. The sequence goes on from VWZF01001384.1 coordinate 567,096, forward strand.
GTAATATTTATAGAATAAAAATTTGTGGAAACAATTAACAAAACCCACCCACAAACAAACAAGTCACCTTGTTCTTTTTTCATGTAACATTTAGTCAGCCTAGGGGACTCCTTATCACAAGATGCTATGTCAAAAATTGACTGGAAAAATTAATGGAAGAAAAAAGTGCACTTCCATAGCAAATGCTGCTTTTAGCAGTGGAAGTCCGTGACCTGATAATTGTTGAATATGAGGAAAGAACATTAAGGAAGGAGCACTCTACCCTTGCCCACTGATGCACTCTGATGGGCATTGAACATTGACTGGTATTGGAGGCAGGACCTAGATAGACCTGGGTGATCCATTCATATATAAAATAGAATTTTAGGCAAGACCTGTATAAAACAACCTCCCTATTTAATTACGCTACAGTTACTTCTTCCACTCACTGGACAGCTAAATGTAATATTCTGGGCTTAGACTTTAAAAAATGCCAGGTTTTTTGCTGATAATAATGCCAGGAACTAATATATATATATATAAAATTTGTCATAGAGATATTACAGTGATATCTCTAAAACAGCAGTTATACAGATTGCTGAGTCTGTCTTTGGTGGTGGTATATAGCTAACTGGTTACCTGAAATTTCCCCCTTTTCACCTCTGGCAAATTGAATGCTTAGAAAAAAAAATATAAATCGTTAAAACAATTACTAAAAGGTCCAGGCTTAAATGTTAGCTCTTACCATAACCAAGGCACCAAAATAATTTCGTTGCTCTTCAGAAGTGCAGCCTTCCTGAGTGTTTTAGAGTGCTCAAACTTGCTCATGAAGTTACAAAAGTTTAACCTTTCCAGACCTCACTTTACAGATTTCTCTGAGTTTTCCCTTCCTTGTGTCCATGCAATCCATTCCCTTACTAGTTCTGTTTTGCATTTATATTAACACATACACTTGCATTTGATTCAGTTCAACTGAAGTAAACGGATGTTTCACTTTTGACTTCAGTTGAAGCAGAAACAAGCCACAAGCAACAAACATGATAATACCTGCTTTTCAACTTGGGAATGTAGTTTGAAACTGAATAGTTTAAGAAGTTTTCTGATCTAGTACAGACTGCTAAGAGCAGAATTATAAAGCCAGTATGGTTTTTTTGCATTTGTATTTCTCCCTGCCCACAACTTAAAAAGAAAATAACAACAAAATTCTTGGTTAAACTAAATGTTTCAGCGTGTTCTTCTTTTATGTAGCATTTGTTCAGCCTGGGGCACTCTTTACCACAAGATGCCATGTCAAAAATTGACTGGAAAAACTAAAGGAAGAAAAAGTGCTTTTCCGCACTAAACACTACTTTTAGCACTGAAAGTCCATGATGTGGTAATTGCTGGATATAGGGGAAGCATATTAAAAAATGAGCACTATATTTTTGCTCAATAATGCACCCTATGACTGGCAAGCAACATGCTTTTAAGATACACTTAGTGTGCTCCTTAGTAGTTTCACAGTGTATGCAACCATTTGACAAGTAAATGTGTGTTAGACTGTAGTGCCATCTTTATGGGAACACAATAGTGAGGTTGGAAGCAGATGAACCAAAAAGTTATTCAGGAGATCATAGATAACAGAAATAGGGTTTTTTTGTTTTCTCTATATTGTGCATACTAAGACAAGCATGAAAATATGAGCAACTTGAATTGGTATCTCTTTTAGCTCCTATTGAGAGTTTCTGACAACTGAAAGATAAATAGTAAGGGCTCTTTTTTCCATCCAAGGTATTCATTCTAGGACTAGGCTATTTTTACTCAGCTCCATAGCATGACTCAGAAGCAGCATGAGCCCTCTCACTGCAGTTGGTCAGGACATACCTGAAGAGTCCTTTACACAATATTATATAATGTGAATAGTCTATCTCTCTGTCATTCTTTTAATGAAGATATTAATGTACGTCTTCTACTCTATTCTTCAAAGATATTTGTGCATTGAATCCTCTATGGGGGCACTGAAGTAACAGTCAGTGGTGGTTCCACAGGTAGTTCCTGCCCGGGTGAGGTCCTTAACCCAGAGGCCACAGGGCTTGCAGACAAGGTTCTCACAGAGGTTGGAGGTCTACTGGTCTATGAACAGCAAATACTCTGTCATGTTGACTTGATCTTGACTGAGCTGTCTTGATTTCCTTCCAAGAGTTCATGGGCTTCCTGCCTGAATGCTGTTCGAGTGTTTTTAGAAGTGTCTTCCAGAGTCCAAGGGAACTTTGAAACCAAATATATAAAGCGCTTCATTTCTTCCCCACTTGGACGAAAAGAACAGCAAATTTCAGTCATCTCAGTTTTGCTTAGTATAGGTCCCTAAAATTTTTACGGGACCATAACTTTGACTGACTTTCATATGAGAAAGGTAGGGCTGTATGGTGCTTTCTGGCAGGTGTGTTGTGAAGATAGATACATAAAGCAGTAGTGAGATATCACAGGCACTGTGCTTATCCTAGGCTCTTATCCTGTGGTTACTCTACGTTACCCTGGAGTGGGTTCTTGGTGAAAGTCTGTGTAGCATCTTCTTCAAGGCACAGGAGGAAAAATAAATTGGCTTTATATATTTGTAAGAAAATGAGTCTATAAAGAAGGCAGATTTCTGTAAATCCAGTTGTAAAGGTACCATTTGCTCACTGGCTTGCTGAGACAGCTTGAATTTATTTTTGTGTATTTTTTTTAAGAAGTGTTTCCTTGACAGACTTCTATGTGTTGCATTTTTACTTTTCAAATATGTCACAGAAGTCAGGTTAAAATTGTTCCTTCTACAAAAACAAGCTAACAAAAATCCCTCAGAGCAACAAATACACAAGATAAAACTGAGATTTATATTCAAAAGATATATTTTCCGTCTAATCATTAAATATCAATGCATCTCAGATACATTTCTCACTTTTCTGTCATAAAATCAATGATGAAGGAACACAAATCAATTTAAGACTCAGAAAGTAAGTTGTCAGGCCTTCAAGAATTAGTTTATCATTATCTGCAATGTATTTTAGAAAGAAGAGCAGTGTTTGTGACCTGCAATTTATGTCTTTTTAAAAAGGGATATAATATCTTTCAGAATGTCACATACCATTCAGAAGCAAGTTCTCAGCTGGTATTTTGCAAAAGGCAATTTTGAAACATCTGTGCATTTTAGGACTTTGTGTGGCTTGTGTTTAGCTCTCTCTTTTCTTTTAGGTTTTATATTATAGGATAAAACTTACAAAATATCATATCAGATAGTTATTAACTGCACTACTATCAGATGCTAGTATAATCCAATAATTCCATGGTGGTTTTAATCCAGAGCCTTCTGAAGTTATTGCAACCTATTGAGTGATTAGACCTTTTGTAATATTGCATATATTTCAAAATAGAAATTTAAGAGCCTTGTTGTGTTCAAGTAAAATACAGACATTCTCCACAAGTCTTAGCATATTATTAGAATATACTAGCTGCATAATGCAAGAATGATATTCAGGACTGATAGGAGACTGCTACCCTGATAAATCATTTAGTGCATTATATGTCAATGGGACAATGCTCTGAGGTTCTGACAGTCAAAGTTCAGTTTAGGGTTTTGCAAACTAGACATCCTGAAAAACAGGTATGGCTGAGCCATTAACATTGTCCAGAGAACAGTCCCTGCAGTGCTCCATCCTTTGGAGAGTAAAGCAGTTTGGCAGTATCAACAAAGGCTGCACCATGTTGAAGGACCTCAGTGTATGTTTAATTCACTATTGTAGGCACACGAGAATCACAAATCCTTGTAAGATTTTATAAATTTTTTTAATAATTATCTGATTCTTAAGAGCAGAAATCCGAACCTCAGAAATACCTGAAGTTCATGAAGAAACGAGATAACACCTCTTAGAGATCAGTGTTAATGTTTGCTATGTAACCTCTTAAAGCTCATAGCTGGCTCTGTGCTTGTGTATGAAGGTGCCCCTGCATTTCTGGCAGTGTTTTCTGAGCACAGTCGTTACCACTCACATGCTTGCTGATCTCCACAGGTGCAAAATGCTATTTCATGCCATCTTAGATTTCTTATTGAAGACATGATATGATAGAGGTCTGCGTCTGTGTCATTGGCCATGCTACCAGCAATGAGACAACCAGGGAAAGGCAGCGTTGCACCAGAGAAACCTCCACTGCCTTCTTAAGAAAATGAGTCCCATAATACCTAGAGGCAGCAAAACTATAAGCTAATTATTAATTATAAAGCTGTAATTTCTTTTTCTTTTGGCATTGCTAAAAAGGAAAGAAGTGAGTAGTTTTCTGATTTTAAAAAAGCTTCAAATAAATATTGTAGATTTCAAATATATTTATACAGTTTCAGTATGATTCATCCTAATGTCAACAATGCCAGTTACTTTACAGTTTTGATTGATTTTACTGCGTTTGAGATTTTTATATAAAGTTTATGAAAATTAAATTAATTAAATTTGTTTATTAACAATAATGCTAATCATTAATAGAATATTGTAGTATTAGCATATCAGGGCTATCAATATATGTCATGTTAACATATGGTGCAGTTTTCCTTTGGTTAAAGTTTTCCTAGAGGCCCTAAAGTAGAGTACTGCTTTTAAAGTTTCTCAACCGTTCTGTTGAAATATTTTTACTGAAGGAGAGCTGGAAAGGTACCAGAGAATATTTGGGGTGTTTCTCTGCCCTTTGTAATCAGAACTCCTTTTCTGCATAAGATTTGTTTCTGCAGCTCTATAGTCAGAAGAAATAGGGTTTTTTAGAGTAGTTGAAGCAAGGCTAAGAAAGCAGATCTTTCCTTTTGAATGGACAGAAACCAGAAAAGATCTGTATCAAAATTTATTTTATTAAGTCATCATTTAAATTTTTCTCCAGAGTGGAATGATTAACTAAACAGCAATGAAAATATTTATTTAGAAAAAAGTTTAAAAACTGTTGTATTTGAGGAATGTTTTCTATATTACTGGCAAGTAGTACTCAACATTTCCTTGCTGCTTAGATAATGTTTCCCAGAGGAAATATCAGTAAATTCTCATGGGAAAAGCACTCAGTGCTGAGTATACTTTCCCTGGCCTTTGTGTAACCTGCTTGTGCAGATAAATTATGTTCATTTAATACTCCTATGTTATTTTCTGTTCTTCTGCAAAGTTGGATAGTAATACTCCTGAATGACAAATATAGGTGAGAATAAATGTAGTAGTAACTGAAAAACTTGGATACTACGGTCATTAACTATTTTTGCATACCTAGAAAAGGTCTTAATGTGTAATATGAAAATACACTGTATTAACCTCAGCAAAATGCCCAGTGGAAAACCAGTTTATATAAACGTAGTGGCCAAATGAACTATTTATTGATGTTCTTCCTTATGCCTCCTTATACTGACATTTAAACTTAATTTTCTGAGGGAAGAGAAATGGATCTGTGAATTAGAAAAAATGAGATTGATACCTTTGACATATAGTGCAGTACAGGGAGTACAAAGATCAAAAGTTACCCATATGCTGTAACTTTCAAGTCTATTACAAGTATTTATCTTTGGCCTGCAAAGAATAAAAAGGAATTGATTTCACACTTATCAATTCACTGCTTATTTTTCAGCTCAACAGAAAGCTTTTTTTAATGAGTGAAAGGAAATCAATTGATAGAAGTTGCCTCTCTAGTCTGTTTAGAGATTATCTAGCCATGGGAGTTAATCCAAGAAAACATAGCTGGACCTTTAAATTTAGGGTGGTTTTACTTCATTAATTAGTCTGACATATAAATTTGCTTCATATTAGCTACATATGATCACAAACTAAATTAAGCATGTTCCAAGTTCAAGTTCAAAGCCTGACAAATATGCCATTAAAGCAAACCAACAAACTTGTAGACTTCAGGAACTGCATCATGATACTAAAGAAATTAAATTAATGACTCCTGGGACTTGATCAAGCTGTGAAATGAATAGTAAATAGGTACGACCATATAACTTTTAGAGAGAGGAATTGTATGGTCTGTGGTTGCTTCTCAACACTTCTGGATCAATGTGTCACTTTGGACAAGTGTAATCATTCTGTGCATAATTTTTTCCATCTATGTAATGGAGGTAAACCAGTTCTATTCATGTGAACTGCTCATAGACCTGTGAAATATTCTTATTTTGAGAATAATCAAACTGAGGCTAATTATACTGTGTTTTTCCAATAACATATTTTTCAGAAGTTCAAGACTTCATTTTTAAAAACTTATTGAGCAGAATTATTTTTCATTATATATAACTAGTAAGATTTTTAGCACTCTTCCGTTTTTGGGTGATTTTTAATCTCATCATAGAGCGTATGCTGTAAATATGATTCAAATTTCTGTTAGTCATCACACATAGTTTCTTTTCTATCTAGATATAGAGTCTAAGTTGTGTCTTGTTATATGAGTTTTTATATATGCATGTTTGCATTTTATAAATATATATCTTTTATGTACCATGTGCATATATATGTAAATATATGTATGCAAAGAAGGGATTGAATTGTTAAACACAGATGCACATATGTATGTACTTTAAACTGTATTCTGTGTTATTTAAGATGTTGAGGTGCTTCACTGAAGTGTTCAGAAATATGGTAAAGAAAAAGATGCTGTTTCAATCCAATGAGAGGTAATAATATGAATTGATGAAGCAACATACAAGCAGATTGTGCAGTACCTGTGTCTGAATTATTGAGCTTGAAATCTGATCAAAGATGGGAATTATTGAAAGCTAGTGTTTTAGAAGTGGAAATTCTTCTTTGACAAGGTAAGACGAGACTGCAATAACCTTGACTTAGACATGGAATCAGAATGATTAGAGTCATTGCAAATTTCAGACCCATTCTCTGACAATAAATAAATGGAGATGTCAAGTCTCGTTTCGATCACCTTCAGTAATGACCTTGAATGCATGCAAATGTGGAATTTGCTCAATGGGGACTCTGTGGCAACTCTGATTCAACTGTGAAATTGGAGTACGTTGTATTTAAACTGGAATTTCACACCTGCTGAACTAGCAGTCTTTGACTTATAACAGGAAGGAATGAAACTTTAAAAAGCAGTGATTTCATGTGTTTATTTGAAATCATGTATAGTTATAACTAAGTAGGCTAAAAAAAAAAAAAATTGAAATCCAGCTAGGGTAGCCTGAGACAAAATGAGATGTGGATTTTGTTTGAAAGTTATGCTTATTCTATTTTTAAAACATTTCTATTTGTTGAAACAAATATTGCAGTCTGTAGATGCTCTGTGAGTAACAACTTACTGAAACACCAAAAGTCTTCTGGTTCTTACGAAGGAAAAAACTTCAGGAAAGTATATGTTGTGCATTAATATAATTGTTAGAATTACTGAAGTCGAGAGTAATAGATATATACTTGCTTTCATGGTGAGTTCACCTTTTTTTTTTTCTCTTGTCCTTGCTTCAGAGAGAGAATATTTTTTAGAGTTCAAAGAAATATGCATTAGTTGAAGAGTGGCATAGTGCCAAGCTCACCCTAACACAAATGTTTTCCAAAGTAATCCATTGAATATTGTCAGTGTAGACAAACAGTTCTTTCACAGCCAGGAGTCTTAAAGAGAATTTCATTCTATGAAGCGGGGTTTTTTGTCAGGCAGGATTGCCAGTTCCTGATTATGTCCATCCCCTAGAATTGTATCGTGACAGTGTTAGTTCCTGTCTTGGCCACCAAGTGAAAAGAGAGAACTGTTACATCCAAGTTCCACTGAACGCATTGCCTGGGTCCTACCCATCAAGTTTTCTTACATGGAAACCAAATTAATATGCATAAAAATTGTGAATTATCAAAAAATTGCACTGAAAAGTGGGATAATAGGATGCATGTTCTTAAAGATGTAATTGTTAGCTATTTGAACTCTGTCCAACAGATTAACCTAAGTCATACGGTTAGTTTTCTTCCATATGGATGATGAGTGACATTCTGTGTATTTTCTGTGAACATGTTTTATTGTTCAAACACTTCTAATGAAATGAAAAATTTCTATATATTTTTAAATTATGGCTGTGTCAAAACTATGCAAGGCAGAAGAATCTCTGTTACATCCCAAAATGTATTCCTGTATGCAATTGAGTGAACATGTATGGAGTTTGTGTGGCAAGGTTTTGGTGATGGAATGGCTACAGAAGCTTCCTCCATGTCCAACAGAGCCAAAACCAGCCTGTTCCAAGACAGACTTGCTGCTGGCCAAGGCTGAGCACATCGGTGACAGTGGTAGTGTCTCTGGAATAATGTTTTTAAGAAGAGGGGATAAAACTCTAGCTGGAGGGTATATGAGAGTAGCAGCCCCAAGGTCAGTGAAGAAGGATGAGGAGAAGGTGCTCCAGGAGCAGAGATTCCCCTGCAGCCCATGGTGAAGACCATCATGATGCAGGATGTGCCCTTGCAGCCCATGGAGGTCCATGGTGGAGCAGGTGGATGCCAAAAGGAGGCTGTGACCCCATGGGAAGAGTACATTGGAGCTGGCTCCTGGCACGACCTGTGGACCCATGGAGAGAGGAGCTTTGCTGGCAGGACTTGTGATCCCATAGGGACCCCAGGCTGGAGCAATCCCTTTCTGAAGGACTGCACCCCGTGGAAGGTCCACAGTAGTTAATGAAGGACTGTCTTCTGTAACAGAGGGACCCCACACTGGAGCAAGGGAGAGTGTGAGAAGCTACTGCAGAGGAAGCAGTGGCTGAAGAAGTGGAGATCATGTGTGATAAGTCCCATTCCCCTGCACCACTGAGGGGGAGGAGGTACAAATTCAGGAATAAAGTTAAACCTGGGAAGAAAGGAGGGATGGGGGAAGGTGTTTTAAGATTGATTTTATTTCCTATTACCACATTCTGCATCGATGTGGAATCAGTTCAGTTAAGTTTCTCAAGTCATGTCTGATTTGAAGGTGATGGTAACTGGTGAGTGATCTCCCCTTGTCCTTGTCTTGACCCACAAGCCTTTGGTTTATTTTCTTTCCCCTGTCCAGCTGAAGAGTGGAATGTAAGAGCCACTTTGGTGGGCACCTGTTGTCCAGCCAGGGTCAGCCCACCAGAAGGGTCTGTGCTCTGGTATTGAGGGAACAATGCCTGTATTTTAGAAAGCCCTTTTTGTCTAATCTGCTGGTTAGGGCATCTTTCCAATTTTTGTACTTTAGCCTTGCTCCCTTTTAAAAGGGTTGTATTGAGGAAATGTCCAGTCTGTGTCTGTTCCTACCACTATTAATTCAAACATTTGTCACTCCTCCAAGATAAGATCTCATGTGTTGAAACTGTTCAAACAGAGAAGAAACTAAAATATTTTTCGGGACTTTCTTGGTCTTGATATTGGACTGTTCTAGGGAGATAAGACAAGCAACACCACAACTTTCTCCTTAAGGAATCAAATTCCGAGTCACCAAGCCACTGAGTAAAGTCAACACTTACTTGTTTCCTTTTTTACAATTGCTAAAGAGGGGGGGGGGGAAGGGAAATTTCAATGTAATATTGTATTGTATTGTCAAGTACTATTAAACCCTACAGAAATACATTTGAATGCATTCAAAAATTCTCAGATTTTATCATTTTTTATGTCCTAAAAAAGTAATTATAAGATATATCTGCCATCATTCAGCTAGTCCTTCCAGACCTCATTCTCTGATAGGGGTACCTCTTAGCTGGAAAACAATCTCTGCGTTTGTTTTTCATCTTTGTCTTCAACGTTCCAGGGCAATATCACAGACTGATTTTTTGGTTTTTCTGTTGTATTTTGTTCTGTATTGAGTTCACTGTGATTAAGCCTGTGTTTACAGGTGCATTTTATATTAGGTACCTGTCTCTACAGTTAATCAACATATAATTTATTGAGTTTATTTTTACACTACCTGGTTCATTCTTCTCATTGAAGCCATGTCTAAAAAAGTATCATGAGTTAGTTATTCAGTGGTGAAGGGGTCTTCAGCCATCACATGCATATAGGCCTACTCGCAAAGGCTGTATTTGTTCCCTAAGCTCTATCTTCAGTGTAAAACGTAATTACCAATAAGATTTACTCCCTTATTTTCAGCAGAGCTCTCTGTTGATATCCAGAGCCAATGCTAGTGGTTTTATCACTATCCCAAAAGCCTTTGGGTTTTGTTTAGGAGATTTCTTTTGTTCTGAAAAGCTGAAGCAAATGTTAAATGCTGACAGAGTGGCTATGCTTAAATTTGATTCAACCATCATGGAAATTGTCTTTTCAGCAGTTATTATGCTTCTAAGGGGCACAAATTATGAAAATGAAAAAAGTAAGATTGTAAAATGCATCATGTCTCTGCGATCAGAGATCTCTAATTTAGCTTCCTGGAAAATTTTCCAGATGACACTGCATGTAACAGGGATAGAAACATATTCATTTGCATTTCACCAAAACCTTTTAGAGTACACTTTGTTTTAACATATAGCATTTTAATTAATGGTTAAATATGTAACTGTTGCAAGGCAAATGTGTTGTGTTTTGGTGTAGTTGCACAGAATCCATCGGGCCCGTTTAGAAAGTGCCTGAGGCAGATGCTTATCGTTAGACTGATGAGGTCTGTTAACTTTGATAAAACTAAACTTAAGCTCTAAGTGGTTTGCTGGATTGTGGCCATAGACTGTAATTAAGTTGGATTTTAATCTTTCGTTCATTTGTTAAAATTTTTGATGAATTTTGTTCTTTTACACAGAATTATCTTCGTTTAATGCTACTGATTTCCTAATGTAATTATCATCCAGGCTTCATTAATCATGTTTAAAGTACTTTCAGATATTCCTGCATAATTTCTGTGTGTTAATTTAACTTGGTTATTGGAATTTATTTAATGTCCTTAAGTATCACAGGATACACATCTGTATGTGTGTCCTGGTTAATGGACTGATGTGATTATCAAATGTTAAGTACACTCTTATTTGTATAAGGCTTAGCTATAATGACCAGAGAGTCACTTTTGGCAGTGACTGCATTGTAAGTGCAGTTGTAAGTGCACACACTTCCTTCCAAAGGCAGGTCTATTGAAACTTGCTGTTTAGAAAGTTTCCAAATTGACTACAGATAGAGCCTGTCCAGTTTTTACTATGAATATTAGTTTACATCAGAATCTACTTCAGCAGTGATATTAGTGAGAAACCAATGAAAAGCAGACCAGACAGAAGATGGCATTTGAAAATAGAGTCTAATAAAGGGTGGAGAATATGTTGTTTGTGCATATGGTTGTTTTTCTAAACACAAAGATTTGTTATTGAACTCTGTCTTCAGTTTTCATATTTGCTTTATAATAATTCTCTTGTTCCCTTCAGTTGGAATGTTAAAGTTTTCAGGCAAGGATCACATCAGATATATGTGTGCTTTTATAGTATCTATCATAATGATTCTAATTAATGCCTACAATGCCTGCCCTTAAACAAATAATTATAATCACATAAGGAAATGAATACACTTTACCAGTCTTGAGAGACAAAAGCATCCTGACAATTACTGCTGCTTCAAATACATAATAGACACTGATTTTTTCCCAATAAGCTAATTAATTTTTAAAGATTTTAATTATTAATCATTGCAAATTATTAATAGTGTTAATTTTGTGGTACACATATATTCAGAAACAACTGAAAATTTATTAACAATAGTAATAATATACCTTGAAATATATTTTCATTATTTCATTGTTTTTTTGTAGAAATTTTCAAGACATTGAGAATATTTTTATACAATTTGGTTGTCTGACTTTACCTCTGTTGCTTTTGATTATATAATATAGTTCTGTTATTTTCTGTCTAACCTATTCCTTCTGAATGTTCATTAGCCCTTTTATTTCTCTACCAGTACACTTGGCCGTGCTCCATATCCTTGCCAGTTCACACTATTACAGATTAATGTGATAACTGCAGTTAATGATGAGTGATTAAAAACATCTTTTTAGGTACTGCAAATATTCTTCTAAATTGTCCTTTCAATGCCCTTTAAACAGTCATTTGCTAGATTCTGCATATTTCATGTGCTTCAGTTAGAGAGAGAGAGAGAGGAGGAGAAAAGTGGGCAAATTCTCTCCTTAGGCTACTTATTTCTTCACACCCAAAAATATGTGAAAAGGGAAACTGAAGGCTCAGTGCCCAATGGATAAAGAAACCTAAGGGTATTGTGAAATTTAAGCATAGAGATCTGTGGGTAGACTTCTTGTAGTTTTGAGTATTCCCTGTTTCATTATCTTTAGATAAGCTCCTTATTTAAATTATTTCTTTTTTTAAGATGATTTAATCGGGAAACTGTACAGCCTTGTGGTAGAGAAGTACTCCTACTCAGATAACAGTATATTCATTTAATAATACTGTTAGCATTTTATTTTCAAGCATTTTAATTCTAAATACAAAGAGTGGGATTTAACCCATGTTATGGTTATCCATTTCTATATAAAATGCCAAAGTAGAAGACACATTTTATTATTGCTTATAGTTCTCTTGAATTACGACTAGGTCTGGGTGAATAGTTCGTCCCATCAAAGCTGAACCTAGCTAATAAAAACAATATCTTTTTTATTCAGCAAATGCTAGTGCCTTGGTATGTATTAGATGCAGACTTAACTCTGCTGAACTGTTCACCTCCTCTTAATCATTAATCAATTTGGTGACAGCTTAAACGTATGAGCAACTTTTTTATGACACTTGTATCATGCCTTTAATAGAAGAGATGAAATGCTTCAGTGTGATGCTTTCTGGAAATGGTGCTATTCTGTATCTTCTATCTTCCTTTTATTTTATGCATTTAAGGGTGTATGGTCAGCCCTGAGTAATAGGATATTTAACTGTCAGTCCTCGTAAGTCAACAATAAAGACACTATATGTCCAGTTTACTGCTAGATAATTTGCTGATGGATGAAAGCTGTTGTTGGCTACATAGGAGAAACTATCAACAAAAAGTATATAGTGTATAAAACCTTAAAATTTCCTTTGGTGTCAGTTTCTACTAGTTTATGATGAGGACATAAATGGTTGGTCAACCTCACAGTTAAAGATCATTATCTTATTAATTGCTGGAGAGGTTATTATTATAAGAATTTAGATTTGGATCCAGTTGATTGAAAAATATATATAACTTTGCGGGGCTGAAATATGACATTTCTCTTTTTAAAAGATAGTCCTTTTGCTTGCTGCAAGAAGTTTTCCGCCTTTGTGTGTGCACATGTGCCTGTGTATGTGGGAGGGAGAGAGAGCATGGTGGCAAACAGACTTTGAAAAAAGTCTAAGAACAAAGAGCAATAGGGGTGTCATCCTCAAAAGAAAACAACCATGAGCTGGAGCATTAGATACGTCTATGGCTTTGTAAATTTGTATTGAACTTAATATTGCATCTGTAACTAAAGGATAAAACCAAAGAAACAAATAGAGAAAAATATGTCCTGATCCAGGGGAAATACTAATTTTTCATTATTTTTAATAAAGATTATGTGAATTGAATACTGTTTTGAATATTAAAGAAGGATCTCAGTTTCCAATAGAGCATACTCAGCATTCAGTGTAGTGATAGCTGGGAAATGCTGCAGCCTGGAAAAGTCTCCAAATGAAACATTAATTTTATTTGAAAATAAGGTCATAACATTATCTCTTCTATATTTTAAATAGAGGGAAAACCCTTATCATTTGGATTCTTTTCTTCCAGCAAGGTCAAGTGAAGAAGACTCAAGTAAACATTGTATGTGTATTGCAGAACTAAATTATATTGCATATAGCAAGATAACAGTTAAAATTAAACATTACTAAAACCTCTCAGGTGCTTGTCAAATAGTTTTATTGTTCTGTTAATTATATGGAAAACACATAACAATGCAACAGAAACATTTTGTTTGTATTTGTTCAGGCTCATCTATACAATTAATTTTTGACATAGCTACCCATGAATGACAATCCCAACTGCATACTCATAAAATCTGTGTGCCAAATCATGTCATCAACTACTCTTTCTGAAACACTCATATAAAACCAATAGCTGGTCTCTAAAGGATAGAAATGGGTCAAATTGAAGGGCAATTAAAATAACTGATAGTTCATGAGTTTTTGGATAAAGGCTGAATTTACTGCTTACCTTTGAAGACAGCAATTAGTTTTATACTGGTCTTTCCCAGTTTGCTCATTCCAAAAGGATCTGAGTAATTTAGAAATACAATTGAACTTATGTTCATGTGATTTCAACTAGGTAAGAGAGATGTATTCTCCTGATTTGTAAATGGGGAACTAAAATGCAGAGAGGATTAGATAAGAAGTACCTACTTTGTGTCTCCCACTAGGGATTAATTTGGTCTAGTTTTTGTGCCTTTTGAAGCATTAGAAGCTGTGATCTCATTGTCTTCAGTTGCAGCTGTGAGCACAGGTGTATATAGGTAGGTGTAGAGCTATGTGTGAGCAATGGGCAAGTGTAGGTATATCTGTTTGTGCAGATATGCAGTGCCATTGACCCTATTCATTTCTAAAAGTTGTCAGAGCAGCAGAGATGCTGCAGCATTGTGAAGGTTGTCAATTATCTAACTGAAGTTAGTGAAACAATTGTAAAATGTGAAATGCTAATTTTAAGAAATTATGTTAGCGTGTATTGAAATACAATACACATCTATGTACACATATATATAAATATTATAAAATTAATAGTATTTCTTTCTCCAACAAAAGGAAAAAGATATTTTTCAGTCTTATCCTCTAAAGGAAACATCATCTGGTGCTGACAATAAGGTAAAACACTGCATATCTGAGTTCAGTTCTGAGAGAACAGGTTGTCTTTTTTTTATCATACGTTGTTTTCATGATTTATCTGTGATCACTCCTATGATGGTATCACTATTAGCATTCGCTTTCATAGGATTTTGGTTAGAAAAAGGTGTGATATATTACTTTCTCCCCCATTTTTTAAGTTCATACTCACAAAAGGAGGAAAGAGGCAAAATGAAACCCATTAAGCATTGTGTTGCCAAGGCAACAAGTACTTGAGCCTCCAAGGTGAAGTGTGACTTAAATGCCTATGATGCCATTGCATAGGGACATGTGGTCTCCTACACTTAGAACTAAAATCAACTCTATTTAAAATTAAATTAAATTTAAAATTCTTCTTTTAATACCTGTGACTATTAAGACAGATTAGTTTCCAGCCAGTAGAAAGAGCAATTGATTTCAGATATATTGACAAATACTATACTCATCTGTGGATAAATGCTTAATTTCAGTTTTAGGGTATTCTGAGGAAGAGAGGAGGCTCTTGTGTTTTGTTTTGCCTTGAGAAGACTTAGGAACAAACATTGATTATAAAAAGGTACTGAGAATTCAGGAAATATGTGTAGACCTTCTGCTTCAGTAATACTTAGAATCATGGAAGCATTTAGTTTGGGAAAGAACTTTAAAATTAGAGTCAAACTGTACACTGAAAATATCAAGAGTTTCCCAGCAAATGTTATCTTGTCCAATTTCCCTCTACAAGGCCATTTCCTGAGCGCATGGGATTATACAGCTTTTAATGCAATGTTCAGCCAGTGTTGCTTCACAATTGATTTACAGAATCACTGCTGCAGTCCCTGGGCTATGTGAGGTTTCCCTGTCTACCCTGAAGCATGGTTGGATCAGATTTGGTATTTGTTGGTTTTTTTATTCCCTCTTCACTTGGAAACTGTAATAACATTTATTATTAATATAAGTAGTTAAAGCTGAAAGTATCATTCACATCCAATGCTGTCTATCCAAAGCTTTAAAAAATCATGAGATAGGCTGATAAAAAATGCCATTTATTTTCCTTTTCAATTATTTAAATTCTTTGTATTTGAGTTCCAATTTTTTTTCCGGTCTCTTCAGACAGTTTAATAAATAAAGATTGAGAGCTCTCAAGAATCATGACTCCAGAACCTGAAAATTTAAATCTAAAATGAAATGCTGTGCAGTTTCAGCTCACTTCCTAACTTCAGAACCATGGGCTAGTTTTATTCTTGCTGTTTACTGAGATAGTTCTTGACTGGACCCTGTTCCATCACAAGAGATCCAGGTGTTAGCATTTAAAAAGCACCTGGGGAGTGACAGTGAGTAGTAGAATATGTCTTGGAGGAAAACATTATAGAGATCTAGACTGAATGCAGCCCTGACCAAATCTCAGGGAAAAAGCTAACAAACACATGCCAAATAGCTGGCTCTCTCAATTTAATTTAATTTTATCAAATTAAAGGCAGGGAGAGCTCTATGTGTGACTCACTTCTTAAACTCTCTTCACACAGGTTAAGCCTTAACAACTGTTTCAGTCAGTTACAATGTGAAGAAGCTGTTCCTTTTTGAAGAATTCTTTCTCCAAATTGATTGAGCAATATCTATCCTATTATAACAACTGATGTTTTAGAACAATATTTAAAGAGAAGGAGAATTTGAGGAAGCACAGTGTGTTTTACTTGCAGACCTGCATTTACTATCCAGTGCTACAGGGTAGCTGCGAGAGTATAACTTCAATTTTGTGTGTAGGTTATTTTGTGTAAGAGAATTTATCTAAGGTTTGTTCTATAAAAGAAGGAAAAGAGACAGGAAAAAATCCAAATTAACATTAGTTTAGGAACCATAATTGATAAGTAACAATCAGAACTGGTTTGGGATTCATTTTGCTATGAAGGTTATTCAGTCATCGTTTTCCATCATCTAGAAGACTAGTTTCAAAACCCTTCAGTAAAAAGAAATCTTTGATGCTCGGAAAAAGGGGAACCTCAACAGAGAAAACAGAATAAACAAATAAAAAGGCTTATTCTGTTACTTAAAAAGCACATGTAGGCTGATAACCACAAATTAACCCACAGATTCTTTGCAATCAGAGATATTATGAATAGAATTCAGTTTGGCATGGCTGGATATGCTAAGAGGAGAGTCTTCATAGTAAGACATATCTTTATAGACAATCATGTTGTGGCTATGCTTTGGATTTTGAAGAAAACCAGTGTTTAAAATTATTTTGAGATATGACCAAATGTGCACGTGTGTCTAATGTACTTCTATATGTATATTGGTAGATATAGGGTTATATAGTTTCTATACATGAATCCAATTCCAGCATCATTTATTCTAGAGGAGGTTGTGTTTGCTTGGGGAGCTTTGTTATAAGCCCCAATATTATTCTACCACAGATGTTTTTTATCTTAGGAAATATTTGCTGTTAGTGCTTTATGGTGGAGAATACTCAGTGTGCATGGACAAAATGTTCGTTGCTGGAGCTTACATATGGTTTGTCTTGTTTTGTAGAACAAGCTTTCTTTCATCCCTGTCATTTTCTTGTGGCCATGCAGTTATTTGGTATAAACAATACTAGTTGCTCAAAAATTGAAAGTTGAATCTCATCAACACTGTGATAATAACACTAATATGAGCATTTTTCTATCTAGGAGTAGATACTGTGCTTATACCTTGGTAGACTAGATAGAATTTAATTTAACATAATTGCCATTTTCTGTTATAAACTCAACAGTTATTTTTTAATGAGAACCACTTTGGCTATTCTTTGAAAAACTCTGTACAATGCTTTGAATTTTTAAACTGAACTTTGTCTCAAAACCTGAAAACTTTCTACTGAACAGTTCATAAAAAATCTCTTAAGAGAAAGTTAGTTAACTTACAAAAGCTCATTCTTGTAAGCTGAATGATATTGCTCTGCATGGAATAAACACAGAGTCAAAATTCTCTCTGTCTTTCAAATTCAGGTTCAAATACCTCTCTAAACACTTGTGATTTTTAAACTCTTTTGCTAATTTTATATTTGTTAATTTTCAGAAAGATATCAAGACAGCTGTAGACAAGGGAGTTATTTTTGTCATCAGGATAAGCAATCCAAGTAACGTACCTGAACTGTACATGTAGTCTGTTGCACTGCATGTTCCTTTCCTCTGAATAATCAAATAACAGGTCTTGTTTTGTGTTGCAAGGTAAATCATAGCCCATGCATTCCTTCTGTGTGGCATATCAAAGATCGGAATGGGAAAATCCAGTGAGTGTGGCCACTGTGCTTGTGTCTAGCAAATATGCTGATCCCCAAGCCAGAAACTCAGTAGATACCTTTACCTAAGGATTCTCATTTCTCCCCTTCCTGTCTGCCCTGGTTGTCAAGATTAGTATCCTTTGAGGTCACACTGTATGACTTATACATCAGGGATTTCTATAAAACCAGATGAATTTGTTCAAACTGTGAGCCTCACCTCCACTTGGGGCTTGAATAAGAGTGGGCAACACCAGGCACACTGATTTGGTGTCTTAAGAGTCATGCTGTCCTGTGGCTCTCAGCTCTGGCATTTGATTTTGCTTTCTGGTCAACTGTTCTCCGTGTCCTCTCTTAAATCAAGTGTAACCCTGAGATTAGCTCAGCTGATTAGAGGATGGTGACAAGAATTCCAGGGTCATGGGTTTGATACCTATATGGACTTGATGATCCTTATGGGTCCCTTCCAACTCAGAATATTCTTGGAAGTCCTCGAGAGAGGGGGCTGCAGTGGGACATATACAGAGTGTTCCTAGAAGAGTCCTCATCAGTCCACTACCCCATCTCTTGAGCAGTGAGAGAGTAAGGAAATCCCTGGAAAGAGGAGAACTCAGTGATTAAATTCCCATTCTTGGAAACTGAGACAAAGAGATCAATTACCCTACCTTAATGGCAGTCCTTCCTTCCTCTGCTTTGTTCCTAGTTAGCACATAGGGAAAAAGGATGATTTGCCCCAAATTAGAGTTGATTGCAATATACAAGGAGGTGCTCCTACTTCTCTTGAGATGAAATTACTTAAAGAAGCAGTTTTCCCTGATAATTTGTTTACCATTCTTCAGCCTACACTGTAAAACTATGTTTGTTATTTTGCTCACTGATGTACTAATCTGTTAGCATTAAAAACAGGATATATTTTCATCTTTCTTAATATTGATCTCTGGACATTTTCCTATGCAAAGGGGAAAAATTGGTTTTTGCTTTACCAGATATAATAGTCCTGGTTATATGTGATATATATACACATAAACCTCAGCAGTAATACTTTTAAATAGGTCTTTTGCTAGCAATTAAAAACCAAAAAACTAAAACAAGCACAGGTGGCAGTAAAGCTTATTTCCACATTGGAGTAATTGACAATTTGTGGGAATTTTTTTTTTCCCCTCTGTGAAGCCTTCAAGACAGGCAATTCCTTAGCGTATTGCAGAACATGGAGTACAGATGTAAGGGAAAGCGGGGTGTCACTCAGTAAGGAATCCTATTGGTATGATTGACACATAAAGCAAATTTTTCTGCCATTCTGATGTGTGCTCTCTTGCGGAGGGATATCTCTGAGACAAACCATTGGAGTAAACCCTTTCTGTTGTCATTTGGTGAGATTTTTCTTTTAATGAAAGCAATCAGTCTTGTGTGCAAATACTAACCTTTGCTGTTTGATATGCGCAGAAATCCAATCAGATGCTTAATTAGATCTTAACATGAGTCCCAAACAGCTGGCTAATTCCCTTGTTTCTGATTAAAGAGATTACAAAAATAAAATTTAACATTGCATTTACATACAGCTCTAAAAGGAAACACTTAACCATAAGTTTTAGTCGTTTAGGAAATTCATGTCTGTTCAGTGTTAGGGATCAAAGATTTTAGCATGGTGAATTGTAGAGTGACAAGAGATTTATAAAGAAGAAGAAGTAGCAAATGGAATTTGTCAAATGTTCCACTTGTTGATTATAGCAGGATTTAACTTGAAGGTGTGAGTCCATAGATGTGTGCAGAAAGTATTTTGTTTCATACCTCTTTGTGAAAACACAGAAATTAAGTTTGTTCACTAAACCATCACTTCCCATGAGCTCAGAAGATTATTTTTCAAACAGGGCTGTTCTGAACATATGCACTAATTTGTTTAAAGTTGATTTATTAACTGTCACAAAATAAGGTAGAATTTAATTTGTTTTCTGTCTAGTTTAATCTTCAAGTGGTTTATTTTTTAATAAATTTAACTTTTAATTAGAAGTATAGTTATTCCAATGTCAGAGAGTGTTTGACATTTACCTATGTCTTCAGCAGTGATAGTATAAAACTTCCCTGCCACAATAACAGATAAGCTCCTTTTAGCTGAAATTCTTGTGTCAGTGTGTGCACCAGAGGTGAAGCCAATCTGGATAGTTGCTAATGTTGTCATTTAGGCATAACTGAGATTCATTTAAACACATTAAAAGAGCTATTGTTATACATAGAAAATTCATATGGAAACCTTTCTGTGATATTTAAGTAAGAAATGTGTTGATTATGTAGAAATAGGAAATCAAGGGTGCAATGAAAGGTGATAAGCAGCTAAATGAAGTGACTGGCTGACACATTTGATGGAATACTTCCCTTCTCTGGAATAAAGACTGAGAATTTGGAGAGGTTCTGGAACTATCCACACTAAAAAAAAAAGAAAGAAATAGGACAAATTCAAGTCTACTAAGAGAACTGAAGTGTAATATGAAGAAGAGGCTTTTAAAAGTATTCAGGCTTTTCCTATTCAGATGACTGGAGCGTGACAGATACTGCATCCACATTTTACAGAGGTCTATGTTTGAACCAGGAGAATACTGGCCTCCCAAACACATACTTCAGCCTAGTCTGCTAGTGGAAGGGAAAACCTGGGAGACAACTACATGACAATTCTAAGCAGAAAAGGCTGTGTGAAAAAGAACAACTCCCCCTTCTTGATCTGTTGGCTTTTTTACAAGCACATTAATAAATGAGCATATTAAGAAGATCATAACTGACACTTTGTTTAGACTCTGATGAGACTTTGAAGAGATCTCTTAACAAAAATATTGAATAGTCATGGGATGCGAGCTGCAAGTGTTGTGTTGTATCATAACAAACACTGACTTAGATACAGAAGATACAAATTGAGAATAAATTACCAGATTTCACTGGCAGTCCCCTGTGCCCCTGCACCCTCAATAAACAAACATAACTAAACAGAGACAGCCACTTCAGAGCTTCTGAATTATCCCATGCAAGAACAATGTACCAGGTCAGGCTAAAGGGCCAGCTTGTTTTTTTTCTAACCAGCAGCTTAAGGAAGAACTGTTGTAAGATAGTATTTCCCCTCAGAAGCAGGTTAGGGAATCTCGAGTGAACAATTGTACTGAATAATGGTGTTTAATAGTCCTTAAAGGCTTTTACTTACACTAAGTGATCAGATCACATTGGACTGCATTAATGTCAAGAGTCCACTTCTCTCTGACCAGGTTATTTTTGATACTCCACACTTGAAGGGTTTGATATTTAATATCAGATTTAGTTGTTTGACATTATCTGATGTGATGTGGGATTTTGATTTAGTACTGTGCTGCAGCGGTGCTTGTAATCAGATGTAAGTACACTTCACAATTGCAGAGTATAGCTGGATCCCAGTAAAATGTCTGGGCGTTCCCAGCCGCTGGAAAGGAATATGTGGGTTCAAACCACCTGAACCACCTTCTAAGTTTGGTTTGTTAGTTGTTCCCTTTTGTAGTCTCTGTTGGGCTGAGCTGTGTATTAACCTTCACCTCACCAGCTGATGTAGCCTGTGTGAGCTCAGCTTTCATTGCATCAGCACAGTCACTCCCCACATCCCACCAGGAGTTTCACGAGTATAAAGCCTTTGTCTGTCTCCTCAGAATCATCTTCCACTGCAGGGCTTCATTCATCAGTCACAATTTTTCCCTTTGGTGTTCACAAGGTTTTGTGGCAATGAGGACTGTAACTTAAGCATGCATTGTATGAAAAAGTTTCTTTTTTGCTGACTATTAGGAATTAAAGGTTGAAAGGGATAAAAATAAAATATGGAGGAGATTATTTCAAAAGTAATTGACAGCATCGAACAAAATGGTCAATCCTCAGAAACAAAACCACCTGAAAAATACACTAGGCTACCTTATACCTCCTCATGCAAACTCTGCTGCCAGTCTCTCATCAATTTTCTTGCTCTTTCCTGTGTTATTTATATTTGTGTTTTATAATACCTTTTGATTTGTGTATGGTACTCAAGATGTGGACTCATGGTTTTCTGCTGTGGCATAATAATGCTGAGCACTGGCCTCAGAGCCCCAGCCACCTGCTGAATTCCATTGCTTGTGAGAACTAAGAGAGAAAAACCAATAGGGATTCCCAGCAAACTGTTTTGTGCAAAACCCCTCCCTGGCTGATCCATATAATCCTGTAAAAACAGTGAACTGTCACTGTACACTTCTCATGATACCTTGTTCTGCTTTCGAATTCTTACGTGCATCACTTCATAACCTGGCCAAGACCATAGCCTTTCATTTCCATTTCACTGTAGCACAACCTTTTCCCTTGCAGCTCAGACCACTTAGTACCCTAAATAGAAATATTGGAGGAGACCAGAAAGTGGAGGCTTTACTGCCTTTATTTGTAAACAAGCAAACATATAAGCAGGTACGCAAGCTAATGTAACCTTTCTGCTAGTAATGAGAGAAACCTGCTCCAGGTAAGGTAAATGTGTTCATCATATAATCAATTATTAGAGAATCTTTCCCCAGACAAAACTTGTTAAATACCTTCTCAGTGATCAATGAAAAGTGTGTTTAAGCTGTTTAAAGATTTATGCAATGGAATGGAGGTTTAGAATTACCCGTGAGAGACCAGTCTCACTGTGAGCTTTCGGTTCCGGCTCTGAGCCATGAAATGCTTCTTGAACTCTGCTGCTGGCTACCAGGAATGTTCTTATTTCAGGATAGAATGGACTCTAATATAAAGTAAGAGTGGGAGGGAGATAGATAATACTCTCTAGAGACCTCTACAGAGTGTGCAGGCCATGT
This sequence comes from Sclerurus mexicanus, assembly GCA_013396755.1. Lineage (NCBI taxonomy): Eukaryota > Metazoa > Chordata > Aves > Passeriformes > Furnariidae > Sclerurus > Sclerurus mexicanus. The sequence continues at coordinate 589,858 of VWZF01001384.1, forward strand.
AGTGTCTGAAAAAGCTGAGAAGGTTAACAGGTCTGCTAATCACTTGCATTATTTTCTTTACTGATTTCACAAAGTCCTGCTTCTTCTTTTTGTCGTATTAGTACACAGCTGCAAGCATGCTACAGGAATCTGGTGGTTCCTGGCTGAGCTCCAGATTTGCCTTGACTCATTCTCTTGTGACTTTGCTAAATTTTTTCTCATTTCTTTTATTTGTTTGAATGATTTCATCTGACCCCTCTCTCCCCACACACATGCTGTCTTGACTACAGTTTTGAAGGAGCAGCTTGTGCTAGATCAGGAAAAAAGTCTTTTCTAGGAAGTGTTTTCGAGGTTCACTCAAGCTTTGGTTCATTTTGGAACCTGTTGCAAGATGAAGAGTGAGAAGTATTATCTTTATGAAATGTGTGCAGCATTTTAGGCTAACTGTGTAAGTTCAACACAAGCATATTAGCTTAATGGAACTTCAGTGTTTCAATAAAATTAAGGTGTTTTAATCTTGAAGTGTTCTATCCTGTAATAAAACACTCACAAGCAGATTGTGAAACTTAGTATTGGAGTAGAGGTCAAGAATTATTGGGATTCGGATAATAGTTGGATATTCCAATAGACCCTCAGCATTAGTTGTTTAAACTCTGAAAACAAGAGCTTTTCTTATCTTTATTTTACTTCTGGCTATTACAGTGAATCTTAAGCAGGAATGAAAAATAATATCTGATTCATACTTTGGTGCATTTCCTCACAGTCGTAATTTAAAATCATATTTATTTGGTGCTGATGTGTAGCAAGAATGTTAATTGTGTTAGGACTCCAAGATCACCACAGAGAATTTGCCTTCATTGTTGTTTGGTTTTTTTTCCTAGAATATTTTTTCTAGGGTGAAGGTTTAATAATTAAAAAAGTTAGTGCTCCAGGAACTGTATCTGCTTTGGAAGAAAGATTTTCAAATGTCTTTAAAGCGGTACTTTTTTCTCTCTTTCATTGTTGATTTGGACAATGGAGCATTGTTGATTAGTTCTGTAGTTTTATTCCATTACTAGGAATATGTTTTAACATGTTGCTATGCATACGAGCTGCCATAGTGAATGTTAATTGTTAGTAGTAGACAACAGCTAAGAGTAACTATGGAGTTGTCATTTCTGTGGAAAACTATTTGGGGAAAAATAAAGCCACTAATCGTAGAGAGCCCTGAATGCTTATTTAACACAGTCTCCAACTACATTCCTTATGATGAAGCATTTCTCCGCATATTGCTTATTTTAAAACTAGACCTAAATGTGCTATCTAAAGTACCAGATAAAAATCATTATAGTAGGTTCTTTGGTGAGGAAACACATCAGCACAGGTCAGGCCATGGCTGATGATGTTGGGTAATTCTGGTTGCATAAGCATTTCCATTTATGAGTTAATTTTTTGCACAATTCTTACAAGTCCAAAAAGGGACTTTTGGGGACTTTTTAATACCTATCCTATTGCAAGCAGCGCAACATTGTGCATATATAGGGCTCATTATTTACTTTGTATGTTCCATTAAAACTACATAGTTATATATTTTATATGCCTCATGATCGGGTTTATAAGATCTATAAGATTTATAAGGTAGGACAATTTCTTTGCTGAACTGTCAACTAAGTTAACTGCTTATATGTCTGCTCTACTAGAATTATCCTGTTTTAAAACACTTAAATTTCAATCTTAGAGACTTTATTTCTGTAAATGAAATAACTTCACAATTCTTAGGGTTTCAGTGGTGTGTTCTGCATTGTAGTGTTCACATGGTAGTAAAAAATTCTTTGTTTTAAGAAAAAACATTATCACTTCCTGAAGTATCTGAGAATTGGTAAATTGAACTTGTGTTTCCATCCAACTGAGCAAATTCCTCAATAATCACCCGAAACCGAGTCCAAACAAAGAAAGGAAAGAAAATAATTTGAATTTAGCACATGAAATTCCAACCCCCTTATAAGTTAGCCCTGGAACTGATTTCAAAAGGGCTGCCTAGAGCTTCAGCTCCAACAGGCTCTGGGTGTGAGCCTTCCCCAGAGGAGAATGAAGACCTTGCTGTGAGCTGGGGGTACACCTCTGTTCACAAGCATGGAATCTCTCCTGGTCAATGTGGGTATCTTTGTGTGCTTATGTTGAGGTTACTACCAGTTATGCTGCAATTACTATGTCCAAAAAAGGCCACTGTATTGAGTAGCTCCATCTCAGGTTCGGCAGGAAAGATGTTTTCTTTCAATCAGCTTCAAAAGCATTCACGTTTTGTGAGGGCACGTTAAGGTAGTCTGGGAGTCTTCAATTAAATGAATTAATAGTTTATATTAAAAGCCTTTCGATAATATATTTTGATTTGCAAATTTTTTTATGAAATGAAACTTAGATTCAAGCTTGCAGAGACTGAATCACAAAATGGGTCAGGTTGGAAGGGACCACAGTGGGTTGTCTGGTCCAACCTCCCTGCTCAAGCAGGATCATCCCAGAGCACGCGGCACAGGATTGTGTCCTGTCAGTCCTTGAATAACCCCAGCAAGGGAGACCCTACACCGTCTCTGGCAATCTCTTCCAGTGCTCATCACCTGCACAATAAATAAGTTCTTCCATGCAGTCAAGCCATTGAATGGGTGAATAAGAAAGAATGAAGCCATACTTTTTAATACTATCATTATAAACGTTTGAGAAGAGGTGGTATCTTCATTTGTTTTCCCGGGGAGATTGTACTGGGTTTGGGCAGCACTGTTCTTGGCTCCTTAGTGATCTTCAGAATTTTAGGGATTTGAAGTGGGACCTGACTATAGTAAGAAGCAAAGATGGACAAACTCAAAATTGTTACATGTACATATGGCAACCATCCTGTAATTCTGATAACTTAGTTTAGAGTAATTACATTGGCTGTATTTTCATTTTAGAATTGCAGCAGGATACCAGAGATGCTGCAACAGGGCAATGACACATAATGGGCCTACATATTTGCTTACTTAGTTTTTAAGACTACATGAAATTGAAAGGATGAAAACATATGGCACATAATTATACTTAATTGTGGAATTTAGCTTGAAATGGAAACTGCTGAATTCATAATCCATTTCCTCTGAAGGCCATTGTTTAGGCCCCTGTCAGATAAGGGTTGTGTGTAGAAGATATGGAGGCAAATCTCGTGCAGCATATCATCACATCAGAGAGCTGACAAGTGGCCAAGAAGGCTGGAATGCTGCCAGACAGGCTATATTTTATTTCTGTCTAGTTTATACTGCTTGCCATGATGCACGGTACTATCTTTTCATTTTGTTTCCTATATTTAAAGGAATTCATTGAGGGGGTAGAAATCATAGTATTGCTGCTTTAGAGAGTGTGTTTTATGATTACTATCGAGGATAACATTTAAAATGCTTGAGTTTACAAAGGACTCTTCCCTCCTCCTGCCCCAAAAGACTCAGAGCAGTCTTGGGGGTAGCTGTGAAGTCTTAAGTCTGAATGAAGTCCTCACTGTGCAGTTTTAGCCATTTTTGCTACAGCCTTCACTGAGGCCCTGAGGCGAAGTCTCAGATTATTCTCTCTCTGCTTTGTTATGTTTGACTTGTGTTGTTTATAGCTTTCCCTCAGTTACCAGTCTGATTTACAGAGTCTCCACCATCCACCTACCCAATATTAAAATTTTTATTCTTGCATAACGTTGTATATTTTCCTGCAGTCATTTCCATAATAAAAAGAGTATTAGTGCTACTAATTTGGCAGTATGTATTTTGTGTGATAGCAGAAACTGCATGAAATGGGAGTGGGTGAGTCTCTTTACCCAGCTCAACCTAATCTGCCTTCTAGTGATGACCCTTCTGTCTAGGGGGTCATGTAAACTCTAAGGCGATGTCTGCACTGATCCTTTGTGTGTGTGTGAATTTCAGTGACATTTTACATTAGGACTTGAATAAATACCAACAGGATGTTTTGCCCAGGGCTTGGTCAGCAGCCTTCAAAACTGATGGAATTAAATTAGAAAGAACAAGGGAAATGTCTTCATGTGTAAGAAAGAAATATGAAAGATTCAGAAGAGCTGAGAAGTGTTTTTAGTATCACTTGGAGTACAGGTTTTTTGAGTACAAGTCAGGATTGAAAAAAAAGCCCCACAATTTTGTACAAAACATCTATTTTTGAAACTTTCTGCCTATAAGAGATGTGAGGGAGATGCATATCACTATAAAACCATATTAGCAAATTAAAATACATATTATACATAATAAAAACATATTAGCAAATTATGAAAATTATGAAACATTTACCAAACTAACATTTTCATTCAGAAATATTTCAAAAGTGACCAACCTTTTCTATGAATGCTAGGAAGTAAGAGAACTGTATTTAATACTCTGGAAAGTAATAATATCTTAGAAATTAAAACACTGTAATACGATGGTTTCAGGTAGTAAAAAACTCTAGGGAAAGTAACATTACGGAATTTGGCCCGTATTGCATTTGACTGATGAATAACTTCCCTGGACTGGGCTTCTAGTCTAGAAGGTGAAGAAAATAAATACATCCAAGTCTTCCTTATTAGCTGATGTTTGTGAAGTAGTTGATGAATGAGGGGTGGAAATACTAAGTGCTATTATTACAATGAGTAATCTTGTGATACTTGAATTGCAGGACAATCTAAGCCTTCAGACTTTTCTTGTTAATGAAATATCAGTGAAAAGTATGATATTTTATTACTGAAATGATTAGGACATCTTTAGGACTTAAAGGAATATGGAGAATTATGGACTCATTGACCCTATAGACAGAGATTAAGTATCTGTATCTCCTTTTCTTGCTAAAGGCACAGACACAAAACTCACTTTCAAGTATGATATACATAGCAAGAGTTACCGCAATTTCCATCTCCTAAATGCTAATCTAGCCCCAAATACAATCTGGTAAACTTTGTTCCTTAGATTTTATGACGATATTGTCACTTTTTTCATATTCTTATAATTGCACTGCACCACTCAGACCTTTATAAAGCATTCTACAAAGACATCAAAAAGTTTCAAAAGCTGTAACTGCACAGCAGAATGCAATAAAGTGACAGGCCCTCTGCTCTTTTTGTCTTGTAGTTTGCTTGGTAATTGTGTGCAGGAAGGGTGCAAAAAAGCTTGCAAAGGTTTAGCTCCTTTAATCGCCAGAAAACTATCTCCCATGAGGCTTTTCCATGATGTTCAGAATTCTTTCCAGTTTTACTTTCCTGCAGGAGCATTCAGTGTCACAAGTAGTTGATGTAGCCATCAGACAGAAATGTATTTGTTTTTTTGGTGCCTTTTTCTTTGGTGTTTTGTTGGTTGGTTGGTTGGTTGGTTGGGGGTTTTTTTGTTTGGTTTTTTTTTGTTTGTTTTGTTTTGTTGTTGTTGTTGTTGTTTTTTGTTTTGTCTTGGAGTCCACTGTTTAAATATTCCAGAAGTCTGACTTGAATAGTTATTATTTCCAGATGATTAAAAACATGGTTATACTGCTTCCTAGTGGGAAATGAAAGAATATCTTTTTCTTATTTGGTGAAACTATTTTTATCATTATGCTTCTGTAGTTTTCCTTTATCCTTTGGATTTGAGGCACCACCAGAGCATTTGGATCTTTTCTCTTTTCTATTATATAGTTTTATGTCAGTGTAGATTGACTTCAGTGAATTTGTCCTAGTAGATAGCAGTATGTGTAAGCGAATATAAAAGCAGAATGCCTTGTTGTTTTACAAGGGGTCTTAACTGAAGGCTGCAGCATGCTGTTTACAATCCAAGACTATAATTCACCTAGGCTAGTGGCCATAATCTCCCCTGAAGATGGGCAAACAAAATATGCTTTTCTCTTATCTCAGCTGCGGTTTATCTGTGTTGGATAGCATCTCACATTTCTAAAAATATGTTTCTGAGGAAGGGAGAGAAAAATATAAGTAACTCAGAATACGTGGAGATCCATTAAAAACAGTTTGACAGAGAGAAATGTCTGTCAATGAGAGAGATGATTGCTTTTTGAAGCATTCATTGGGAAAGAAGTGACACTGTGCGCTGACCTCCCCAGGAGAACAGATCTGTGAGTACCTTCAGTGCATTAGTGGTATCTGTCTGGTGATACAGATGTTGGGCTGAGACTCAGGAGATCTGCAGACAGTTCTTGCTTCTGCCATCAATGTCTTGCAAACAGTTGGGAATGCAACATGCAGAACCACAGCTCAGCACTGGAAAAATGACAGTCTTGTTTTTCCATAATCTCCCTGCTTTTCACTGCTCAGGGATAGACTCAATGCAATTGTTTATGTCCAACCACTGCTTGTATATTCCCACTAATTTTTAGTGAAATTATGAAAGCAGTAAGATGTTACTGTGTGTGTGTGAGTAGTGGATCTTCAGAACAGAACAGGCATGTGTGCAGCCTGTTTAAAGAACACCTGGATCTGGAGGTCCCAATGCCTAGATCTGGGAACAGAACTCAATATTTCAACAGTAAAAATTCTTTCTCATGTCCTTGCAAGGTGCATGCTTTGTTTCTCTCTTCACATTGGTTTTTTTCCACATAGATTCCCAAGTCCACTCTGAATCAAAGTGATAGAAACTTTAGCAGATTTCAGGTTTGTTTTTATTTGAAGTAGCTCCAATTCTCTAAAACTGCTTTCCACTGTCGGCTGGTCTTCTTCCAAGACTCTGTGACTCATGAACCTACCTACTATTGTAATGTCTCAGTTTAGATGGTAAGAAAGAGAATTGGTAGTATCTCAGAATAACTATGACCCCTTTCAGACTGAACTTTTTGATTATATATAATCCATAATCATATTTTCTTGTTACACATGCTTATTTGATTCATTGTAGTAAAAGAGGTGATAAGGTACAATATGTCAAATAAACAAAAATAGATTATGTTCTTAATACACAAATATTTTCCCTATAATATCTGCTGCTGTTAATAGTCATTGTGTATTACTCCCTTGTGCATTAAAATGAAAATATATACCTTTGTTTTTAGACAGAGATATACAGTGAAGCAGTGTTACCTAACATTTAGAATTTCATTATTGAAAATTAATTCAGCCCAGAATGCATCTAATGTCAGACATTTGGTTACTCAGCTCAAAATAACTGAGTGCATAGGCATTTGTGGGAATTTTATACATTTAATTAGCTACAAAAATCTTGAAAGTAGCGTGCACTAAGTGATTTTAGCCAATGGGTACAAAAATGCTGCATTCTTTGCATGCATGATGAAGCCATTCACAGCAAATTTTTACACACATGAAAATTGTCAAACCTAAAATGTGCCAATGTTTTCTCTTGGCAATTTTGCTGGGGTGGTTAAGATATAAAATGAGTAATTCACCACTGTGTTCTTTGGATTTCTGGAATAAATGATGTCCCTCGAAGGGATTGCAGAGAGGACCATATCCCTGCACTCAAGGCATATCAGCCTACTGTGTTAGTGTGAACTACTATTGCTCACATGCCCACCTGAGCAAAATATTGCTGCCTGCAGAGCTTTGGCTTTGCCCCCCGTTGTGTTCTGGTGTTCTGTGCCTGCCCCAGCACTGCTCATGGCTTTAAGCCATTGTTTGTCATGAGCAGCACTGGAGAACCTGACCATTTGAATTCCCCTGTCAGAGCCTAACATATGAGGTTTTCCAGGGGATTTGGATTTTTATTGTGTTTATTTATAGAGACTGTTCTAGAGGTTTAAGTGGTCCTGAAATTTACAAAGCTGGAGGCTGTAGGCAGTTTCTGTAACTATCAGTGACAAGGTGTTTCCTTTCAAAATAAAACAGCAAAGCTCCTGTAAATTACTAGCAGGGTCATTTCTTTCTTTCAAGTAAGAAATGGCTATTGGTTTTCAATGGTAAATTACAGCTGAAGTTATTCTTTCTGTGTTCAGAAAGGCAAAATAAAAATAATATCAACTAACTTATACACTGACTGATTCTGCTATGCTTAATCAGCTTAAATAATATTTTACTGTCCAAGAGGTCTTATTTAATTTAATGAAACTAAAAGCTGTTTCTGTTTATGCTTGCTATTAGTGAGGATGACATGTTTTTACCCATGATTACAGTGTTAACTGTGCTCAGAAGTAATTCCGTCTACTCAGGAAGTTGCCCTAATCTGAATGAAAATACATAAAAATGCAGGAAAGCCAGGAAAAGCTATTGATTTTGCTTTACTCTCTGATTACCCAGGGACAGCATTATGCCGAGACTTTATTAATTGTTCTCTTTAAAATCAACAAATGTAAAATTTTGTTTCTTTAGTTAAATTCTATAGCAATCATTGAGAAAATGGACATAGGTTAACATGTCACTCATCAAGTGACAAGTCACACTGACGCTTAACAAGAGTGTAGAAAAGTCTGTGACAGGACCCATCCCTTTTGATGCCTCAAGTCCTAAATTGCTGACAGCAAATGCATATACAATATAAGCACAAAGAAAGCCCACCTCCCAAACACTCCAAGGGTTTCACCAACCCAAGATAGTGTCTTTAATAGTGTTTAGAGTGGGTGTGTGTTGTCCATTAATTTGCCTAAATATTTTTGAATTGCAAAATTGCAGCATCTTCTTTGTTTTATGTCAGTCAATGCAATGGTTTCTTTGGCTTTTGAGTAGAAGTACTCCAGGGGATATATATCCAGGGGATATGTCTGTCACCTGCTGCCACCTACTTTTGCTGCTCTTTGTCTCTTGTGCTATAGCTGGAGAATAGTTTTCCTATCCTTGAGTCACTTCTTCATAAGTATTACTTTTTCTAATCCAACCAACATGCTTGAGAGCTGGTATTTCCAACAATGAAAGACGATGTTGTGCTCAGCCAAGTGTGAAGGCTCTTGAACTTAGCAAATGTATATATGTAAGTAAAAACTGGGGAAATCAGCGTGTATCTGGTGATACGTAGTCAGGGTCATATTTTGGTTCATCTGTGTAATGCTCACACTCAAAAAGAAAACCTACTGGTAGCCTTGTTCTTTTTCAAATATATATAATTTTTTTTCTTCTTCTTTTAACACCAACTGAGTAATTGTGATGCAGTAAAAACCTGGAAACTGCTTCAAAGAGACTGGAGTCTGAGGTGAAAAATGGGGAGGTTTGTTCTCTTCTGGTAAAAAAGAGCCTATGGTTTCTGAAACAGCTGGGAGCAATGTGAGATGCTGTGAAATTACCTTCACCACAGTGTTTGTGCAATGCTCTCGGCTGGTAAAGAAAGAGCTGAAAGAGAGCAGTGAGATGGATTCCCGGGTATATACGTAAAGATATTTATACATAAGATGAGACAGAGGAAAACAGAAAAATCATAGAAGAATTGAGCTATCCAAAACCTACTTGAATATGAACATTTTTGAATCTTCCTGCCTTGTAGTAATTTTATGCTAGCTTGACTTAGTTCAGTTGATAAACAGCTAATAATCCAAGAGAAAAAAAAATCGAAGAACTTATATTACATATTTGTAATTTGAAATTTTGAGGTTTATGACTAGAGGTGAGAAAATAATGTTTGCCTCTTGTTCTGTTTTTAAAGCATACGAGGGATACACTTGCACTGCCTCATGAACCTTAGCAATATCAAACTCAAGGCTTGCATAGCTCAGGAGTGAACAATGAAAGAAAATTCCTATTAGCTCCCTATGGCATCTTTTTTTGCTGAAATACCCCTCTGCAGTGCCAAGGCATCTGTAAGGAAAACTATCATGAATCTTCTGGGGTATGGTAATTTGATTTTCCATTTTTCATCATCGATTTTGGAGCTTATTTTCTGTTTCGGGATGTTCGGGCTCCCAAGGGGGCGCTGGGGAAGGAGGATGGCAGGAAAAAGCGAACCCCTGGGAATTGCGGGATATTGCCACTGCAGTGCCATGGGAATAGTGGCCCTTGGGGCAGGGAAACTGGCAGGCCAGGCATTCTCACCTCAGTCCATTTGGGCTGAAATTCCTGGCTAATGCCATTTAAATGTATCATTTTAAGAATGAGGCAAAGCTGGAACAAAACAGCCAGTGAATGGCAGGCATGGAGTAAGGTTTTTTCCTCTCTCTCTCCCCCCCGCCCTTTCCTCCTTCTGCCTCCCCTTACTCATCTTTTATCTGTAGTTTACATGCATGTATGTTGATTCTTGGGAAATGATACAATTTCATCCTCCTAAAGTAGCAATCCTCAGCCTATCATTCAGCATGAAGCCTGAACTATTATATATATGATATTACAAGCCTGAAATAATGCAGCGTGAGTTACATATTTGATTACAACTGGCAGCTAGGCTGTTGCCCAAGCCATTCCTGATGTACATTCCTCCCTTGGCAGTGACAGCAGCAGCTCCAAGCAGCTGCTCTGCTTTCCCTGGAGCAGCAGCTCAGCAGCCTTCCACAACCATTTGTTGCCTTAGTTTGTGACATTTCTGTGTACATTCAGAGACCTCCTAAGGGGCCGCAGGGCAGAGCTCTTCCAAAATGTGGATGACTGAAACTTCTGAGGTGTAACTTTAGGAGTATGAAGAAATATAATGTGGCTAGGAGAAGGCTCAGGATAGGAGATAGTGTCTGTGAACACTGCTTGTTTTGTGATGCTACCCAACATATCTTGGGTGGATTGTCGCTCTTCTGCAAAGCCTTTGGCTGCCGCAGCTGATGCTTAACTATGCACGAATCAAAGGCAGAGTGGCAGTGCAGCCTCAGTGAAATTTGCTGTCCCGTCTGAAACATATTGTCAGTGCTGTTAGCAGTAAATCACGTGTGACACAGCTCTGTGTAACTTCTCAGAGAGCTAACACCTGTTTTTTCCACTTGCACAAAGTGTGAGCTGCTCTTCTGGAGTGATGCAGTGGGATTTGTCATAGTCACAGTGGGATACAGGCGTCTACAAACCTTGTTGGGAACAAAATGGTATGTTACTAGTGTTTAGCGACAATGCAACTGAATTGCACCTTGCTTTTATTAATTTGTTTAGGTGCATTTGCTTGTTTGGTGAGCCAGTCATGTTATATGTTAATATCTTAATTTCATAGGATCATAGAACGGTGTGGGTTGGAAGGGATCTTAAAGATTATCTCATTCCAACCCCCCTGGCATGGGCAGGGGCACCATTCCCCTAGACCACGTCACTCAGCCCCATCCAACCCGGCCTTGATCACTTCCAGGGATGGGGCATCCACAACTTCTCTGGGCAACCTGTTCCAGTGCCTCACCACCCTCACAGTAAAGAATTTCTTACTAATACCTCATCTAAACCTGTTCTTTTTCAGTTTGAAACCATTCCATTCCACCTTGTCCTGTCACTACATACTCTTGTGAAAAGCCCCTCTCCATCTTTCTTGTAGGCTCCCTTCAGGTCCTAGAAGGTCACCCTGATTTAATTTGTTAAACTCTTAATTCAGTTAATACTGTCTATAAAGAGAAATTTCAAATTTTAGAAGAGAGGGTACAACAGGTCTTTTTAATCCCTTTCTTAATTTCTGTGTTTGGATGTTTTGTGTCCTAATATTGTTTCTGTGTGTCCTACTGGTAGCTTGCTTGACAAGCCTGAAAGGCAAATCCCTTTCTCTGAACTGTACTTCAGCCTAAATTCTACATTGAATTCTTGGCCATTTTTAACTTAGTCATAACTTAGCCTGGATCTTTGAATTCAGTATGATTTGGCTTCAGGAGTCTGAGGTACACACCATGCTCCTTGCCGTGTCCAAGTGGGCACTGGAGGGAAGTGCCAGGAGGCTGCCCGAGTGACACTTCTGGCTTTTCTTTCTGGGGGAATGAAAACCGTGTGTGTACACAAAGATTGTTATGTATGGAGATGCTTTTCACATAACCACTGGCAACTTTTATAGGAAGAACATAGTGCCAAAGTTATAGGTTCAATCCCTGTTCACTTAAGAGTTGAACTTGAAGATCCTTGTGGGTCCCTCTAACTCAGAATATTCTGTGATTGTGAATGTTTCAGCTTGAGACTCTGAAAATGCAGAGGCGTTTAGGTGCAGCCCTTTCAGCTCAGCTCCAGCCTTGTTCTGCCATCTAGTGTTTAACGTAGCCAGTTTCAACTTCAGCAAAGTGACAAGTATATTTTTAGGGCAGAAGAGAACATTTAAAAAGAAGATGGAAAACCACCATTTCCTAGTGTGAAAAAAAATATACCAGAAATGGGAGAAGACTCAATACAGGTGGTGTTTTTTGCATTCTAATTAGAATTGCTCTTGTAGAGAGTAAATGAACGGGTCGGCATCTAGGCTAATGTTTTTCACTGGCAGAGCTGTAAAAGTTTGTTTCAGTCACACAATTTTGGATTCTCCTTTGTTTATTTAAGAGAAAAAAATTATTTTAAGAGTGAATCCAGCTGTTCCTTGCAGTGTATCTTTTACTATAAATAGTCACCAAACACTTTGGATAATTAGCTCTCAGATTTTTTTTTTTTTTTACGGGAAGTTGTTCAGACTGTTTACTTGTGGCTGTTTGAAATCTGAATAATTAGTTGATTATATAGGCTTTTAGAACTAGAAAATAATTTGTTCTATTTCAGACCATACAAGATGTTCTTTATCAGACAGATTATTTACAGCTCTGGACGGCCTGGAAACTTAAACTTAACTGGGAGTTATAGTACGACACAGCTTTCTGTGTTGGTGGGACCCTGATTAAACTCTGGAACAAAATACATATCAATTAAATACATTTTTTAATTGTACTTTATTTACAGCTTATTTCGTCTTCTGGTTAGTAACATATCTGGTTGGGAAGGTGATTCTTAATGACATCTTCAAATGTTGAACAGCCAGTCTTTTCCACCAGTGAGTTCTACTTAATTGGCTGGTTGCTTTTATGTGTTGATTTTTTTCAGTTGGTTGTTTTTTTTGGTTTGGTTTGTTTTTTTTTGAGGGGCTGTTTGTTTGTTTACAAACTTGGGTTAAATTTTAACAAGTAGTAATGCTATGACCGAGGAAACACCAAAAAAAAACATTTTCAAAAATGTAAAATATAACAGTGAGCTCTGGAAGAGCAAGGCTGTATCATTTTGATATATGTCTGAGGAAAGGGGGAAGATGGGAAGAAGAAGGGTGCCTTCACTTTTGCACTGATAATACATTTGGATATGGCAAACTGAAGGAAAGGCATGCGATCTGTCTGGGAAACTGTAGTGGGAATAGTTGGGACTAGTGGTATCCCAACTGTGCTGAGAGGCAAAGAAAATGATGGGAGAAAAAAACTCAGGTTTTAAAGAGATACAGAGGGAAATTCCAGGGAAGAAAAGGAATATAAAGCTGTAAAAATACATAATTTCAGCATTTTATGCTTAATAAAGACCAGGTTCTATTCCATAATCTTTCACTTCAGTGGAGTTACAGTACTTTGCAATTACTGGAAGACTTTTTCTTCAGCCCTAAGTAGACTCATGTCCTATTTCAAAATCTAAAATTGTCTCTTCATATGTTATAATCATATAAAAATTTACAGATTATATAAAAATTCATAAAATAATTCCATAAAATGCCTAAAGACTGAATAGTTTGATGTGCATGATGGATGTTCCAATGTTCCCCTGGTCTTCCTTGTCCAATTTTAATACTATCTCTGATCAGTCTCTGGGCACTGTCCCCTAAAAGCATAAAGAAGATCAACGGGGACAAAGAAAACATTATTATTACTATAGATTTGTTGATAGTTCTGGCAAATATATGGATTAAAATATCCTGTTGGCATGTTGAGCAGTACAGTATAGCACAAATCTCCCGGAAAAGGATGGATCAGGAAATTGTACATCATATCTATTCAGTGATACCAAGCTTTCACATTTCCTTCACAACTGGATCCTTTCTGGTCTTTGTGGTAACTTGAAGAATTAGGGACATAAGAAAATTCGACTGTTCTTCCCTTTCAATAGGTTAAAAAAAAAAAAAAGAAGACATTATTAATAAGGTTGTGAAGTTCTTCCTAACATTTCTCAGCGCTTTTAAAATGTCACTAATGATACTCAATGTTCTCTCCTATTTGAAGGGAAGAAAATAGCTTGCCTACCTTATTTTCTTTTGTATTTTTTAACATTTTGAGTAGTAAGTTCATGCTTCCCACACTTTCTTTGTTCAAGCATACCACAAGTTTCCATTTTGCTTCTCCTTTGGTGTGTTGAGTGTTTATCCCCAAAGAGCTTCAGCTACAGCCCCAACAGCCATTAGAGAATGCAGAAGTGCAGTAGTTCACCTCTGAATTGTGATCCACAGACTTTCCATGTTTGGGTTTTGGGGTTTATTTTCCTGCTTTCTGGAAAATATGATCCTGTCTGGTGCTATTTATATGTTGTATTACCTAGGAAGTAAAAAAAAAAGTGCTGCTTTGTTTTGCTTTCTGTCAAATACGGCTCATAACCTTAACAGGTGACTTTATGTTTGTGGAACAGGGTCTTTGCTCCTTTTTACACCTTGAAATGTGAAATCTATTTATGTTACAAAACATTCCTTGTTCAGTCTTTTTATTTTCTGGTATGAAGCAACTTATGAACGAAAGAAAAAATCTACTACATGAAAATCAAGGACAGAGTGCTCATTTTTGGTGTGCTTGCAGGTTATCTAAGAAAATTGCCTACTGGTGGCCCTTATCCTGTAAGCCAGGTCTTTGTAAACATATTGTTGCAGCCATTAAAGTCAGTGGATTTTATCATGGTTCAGACATCCCAAAATACCCCATGAAGTCTGAATTCTTTAACAGTGAGCACCCAGTCTTCTCTTTCCTTTCACAATAACTTCTTAGCATCAAGTCATATCCATAGTCTTCACAGATAAACAGGATTATTTGTTTTTTTAAGTCAAAATCAACATACCTATTCAGAACTGTCAAGTATATATACACTATTTATGCAGTAGTTAAAAACTCTGATGGATAAGTATGTTCAACTGTGTATTGAGATGGCACAACACAGCTCTGATATTTTTCTAGTCAGCTGCAGACAATTTTTACATTTTATGTGGAAATTTGCATCTCAAAAAGAGGAGCTAATCTGTTTGCCATGCAGTAATCTCAAATCCTTTTTGGGTACACTCATGCACACCCTATTGCTTTGTCATTTTGAATCAAAATTTTTAATGTATGTATCTTGAGAGTTGTCCACATTCATGCAAAAATAGAAATGAAAAATGATTGCATAACTGCAACTAATGGAGAAGAGGAAAAAGATACTGAAAAAATCCCTAATTTTCAATTTCCTTCTTACAAAAGGCTTAAAGATGGTTTTATATCCGTTTTAATAATGGTGAAATAACAGACTTTGATGCACTTTACTGGAGAAGAGGAACATTTTCGCTGTGAGAGAGGGCTGGTGCCCCTCAACAAGAGTGCACTTCTAACCTTTCTTTGGCATTGTGGTCTAGAGCAAAACACATGTTTAAGCAAACATACAGTCTGTATTTTGCAGAAAACTTTGAGCAACCATGATGTAACTCTAAAGGGTTACAAGATAAGGGAAGGAATATTATGCCTTCTAGTTCAGAACAACAGAGTAGTTTATTATGAAGCAGCAGAAAAAAAAGGAGCTATGCCAAGAAGTAAAGCTTATCTGGCCCAGATTTCTTTCTCCCTCCTCATCCAAGGCTTGTCTTCAAGTGACTGCAGATGAGGAAGTATGTTGACTTTTTTTGCATATTTTTTTTCTGTCCTTATTGTCCCTTTAGTGCCTCCTGGAATGGGTGACTATTTGAATTTGATCACTGATTTTCTGTGCTACACCAGCCTTTCTCCCACAGTGCTCAGGACATTTAAAGAACAGTACAAAAGCTGTGCAGTCATCAGGTTATGTTAGCTGATTCCCTCAAAATGAACAATTTATTTACTGCCATGAACTACCTGAGTTATCTCTTAGCTCTAGTAACACACATATCTATTGTTTCTTAAATGTTTGCACCTCAAATTATGCTGATAATTCTGGAAGGAGGGAAGAGCAGCAGCATAAACCAGAGGTTGTCCATGCTTATTCAGCATGGGAATGAACATGAAAGGGATGAGGGGGAGGGCTGCCCAAGGAGAAGGAGCAGACAAACACACCAGGAGAGGGTGTGATGGGAAGGAAAATAGGAAAAAAAAAAAAAAAGGAAAATAAGGCATAGTTACTTATTTTTCTATTTCTTGTGTAGAAATGGCTCTTTAAGGAGGTAAAAGACAAGGCAGCAGAAAAGACTAATAAGAAATTTATATCAGTTCCTTGCCCCATTCTAGTCAATAGCAATTAAAAAGCCTTTCCCCTCCATCATGTTAGTTTTAAAAAAACTGTAAATTCAAAGTGTAAATAATCTTATTGTTTTTCAGTCCTTTCAATGATTTCATCATCATCATCATCATATTCCAAGCATAATTGAGATGTACAATTTTACCTTGCATACTGTCTGAAAATATACCTATGTATGCAAGTATATGTATATATATATATATAGCAATGGGTATATAGCCCATCGGGCTGCAGCTGTCAAGGAGCTCCTCTGACACCTTCACAAGCTCAAGTGCCTCTTTGGCTGAATCAAAGCACTTAAATATATTAGTAATTCCAAGTTACAGTTAAAAACTGTAAGTGGTAAATAAACATAGCTCTGACTGCATTATTTAGCTCTTGTTAAAAATATATTTTTAAAATCAATTTGCCATCATTGGACTCTATTTTGCATTCTTCAGTGTGGGCAAGAAAATTGTCAAAAATGCATTTACTCAGCATTCCATCTCCATTAAGTTTCCTAATTTATAACATCAGTGTTACTGATATATTGTTCAATTGTCAAAAACATTTGTGATGTTAATTAAGAAAAAGCTTTTGACAAAATACACAGCTTACAGACAATATTTTCACTTAGAGATGCTCTTTTAAAGCATGCAATTAGTTAAGTAATAAAAAAACCTTGTAACTTGTTTTATTAAAAATGCTGTTGTCTTCATCAAAAAGTTCATGAAGACAAAATATGCTCCTCTTGATAGAAACAAGGGGGTTCTCCCATTGTTAACAGCATTTTCCAGAATATTAGATTAGCAGATGCATGAATCAGTCAATAAAGATTAAAAATAAATCTTGCACAGATTAAATATCCTAGTTTGTTTGCTGGTATTTCTTCTGATATTATTTGTTTTCTGAAACTCTTCCACTGTCAACAAGCATTTCACAGATCAGTAGTCAGAACTGAAATTTTGATGTTCAACGCTAACAGTGCTGATAGACATTCCATATTCTGTGTGAAGGTCAGGTTGCTGTTGACTCATCTACTTGGATATGCAGCATACAGAATGTTTCTTTTTCTTCTGCTTGGGGGATGTTTCATTCTCTTCTCACCTGGTTGTTGTTACCTAGAGGATTCATTTTGTTTTCAGTGAACTGAGGTGTAATGTGTTTCAAGATGCTTCACTTGAAGTACTCAGGCTCTGGTCAAACGCAATAAAAATACAAAGGTTCTCTGAAGTTGTCTCTGTTTGCAATGTCTTTATGAGTGAGTCCTTGCATGTGGTCTTGGTTCCAGTTTCCTTGTCAGCTCTGACTGGGATCCAGCTGCCACAGTCCCCCAAAAGCTGTTTCCTGATGCCTAGAAGGTGCTTAGGCAGCTCTTGGCTCTGCTACCTGGTGATAACCACTCATTTATGACCTACTTGGAATTTCTATCCCTGAACTGAAACTAGTTCTTCATTAAAGGTGCTACACCTATTTTTAGGAAGTAAGAAAAGAATGAATCAACGTTTGATATGTGTCTTTTAAGAAAGGCAATCAGTTAATAGCAGACACAGAAATTTGAAATTTCACAAAAGACAGTTTTGGAATATTATGTATTCCTTTGGAATCTGCATCCCACTGACCTGAGGAAATGGCATGAATCTGTGTTGGGAAGGGTTTAGGTAGGATATTAGGAAAAGGTTCTTCAGCCAGAGGATAGTTGGGCACTGACCAGACTCCCCAAGAAAGTGGCCACAGCACCAAGCCTGAGTTCAGGAAGTGTTTGGACAATGCTCTCAGGCACATGGTGTGATTTTTGGGGCTGTCCTGTGCAGAGACAGGAGTTATGGGTCTCTGTGTGTTCCTTCCAGCTCAGGATATTCTGTGATTCTATGAACATGCAACTTAGGATAATCCAGCTATTTTGGCTGCATCTTGACTATGGCTGGTACAGTTTTAGGAAAAAAGAAGAATCTTGAAGGGTTGTCCAAGTTGCTACCGGCTGCTGTGCCACCCCAGAGGGCTTCCTGCCAACTCAATCTAGGCAGGCATCCTCTGAGCACAGATGCAGCATTCCCCTGTTCCAAAGACAAGGGGAGGTGGAATATGAATAGGAAATACTTCCTACAGGTTTTGTGACACTCATAAACAAGTAATATACATAAAAATGAATATTAATAAGATATAAAATTGTGTTAGCATCTAGGTAACTTCTTTTCATTTGCTTATTCATGTGGCAGAAATGCTCTTAGAGAACATAGACAAAGAACTTATAAAACGGTGCAAGAGAAGAGTACAGAGATCAAAATGAGATCCAGAGAAATCCCCAGGCAAACTGAGGGAAAATGTTTGAATCTGTTTTCCATGAAGTTGTTTCTAAAATACTGCACTGGAAAAAACTATTTATTTTAAATGTTTCTTTAAGCTGTGATTTACTTCTGGGATGGAAAATTAAGCCCACAAACTCCTGGAATAAACCTAGTTGTATTTTTTACCCTGACTCACTCAGCTCTTGTTTACTGTACCAGCAAGAAGGTTTGTTGGCTGACCCTTCTCTTCCCCTCCCATTTTGCTCTTGTACAGATGGCACTGAGGGAAAGCTCCCTTCTCTTATCCGTGCTGCTGATTGTCATCAGCCCTAATGGGTTGGAGACCTGTGGTGGGTGGAGAGAATGGTAATATGCAGGCAGCTGGAAAGAGGGTTATTACTGGATTTACTTCCTTGTTTCATAGTCAATTTTTCTGCTTTGCTGACTCTTTTGGATGATTGTGCACATTTCCAACATCTCTAGATGGTCACAGCACTTCACATCTTTCGGCTTTGTCTTGTGCAATTCACTCCTTCCATAAGTTTGCTACAAATTGCATAGGTGCCTCATCAAAGTGATTAAAGCGACTCTTAAAGAACACTATTGATTTAAAGCATTTAGGGATTTGGCTCACTGTTTAAAACCCATCAGTCTTAAAACAAAGGATAGAGGTCTTGAAATAGAGGCATGATGCTAGGTACATTTATTTTTAAAATGATGATGGAGCATGTAAAACAGGAATTTGGGGAGGTTGCCAAATCCAATTGGGAAAAACACTGTGGGGAGAAGGGAAGGATATTAAAAGGCAGGGAGGGAGGCAGAGCAAAAGCCATAAATTTTTCATCATGAAGAATCATTCTAGCAGAGCTGACTCAGGGCTTCTCAACAATGTAGGCAAAAATAAATTTCTCTCTCCTAGCTGCTGTGGAGAAGAACTTTGACAGAGTGCTGGCTGAAGAGCACAGAGAAAATTTTTAGCTTTATGCTGGCCATATATAGCCATTAAGTAGGCAAAAGGTGTAAGGCAAGCACCTTGCCTTGTGGGTGGAAAATTAAAAATGAGAGATGCATCCTGCCATGTATCTGCCACTGCCACTAGCCCTAACCTCCCCTCTGACTAGCACCTGGACTAGATTTACAGGACTGTAGTACAGACTAAAAACTCAGAAGCCCCGTGTCTTCTTTCCAGGGAATGGGAGGGTTGCCTGGGCAAGCTTTTCCTATCCCTTGCAATGCTGTCTTGGTATGAGTACGTAAAGTGAGTAATCATACTTTATGCAAATAATTTTGTCAATATAAAATTTGCATTCTGAGGCCCATGTAAGTGACTCTCAAATGAAGGTGAATCCTGCAGTATTCTGCCCAGGACTACTTCTTTATCATATTGTTCATGTATCTCTTAAGTGGCGTGACACGGTTACCTCAAGCTGTGATCGTGGCTCCTGTCGCCCATTGTGTTCCCTGGATGTGTAAGAGTTAATGGGCCAAAAGAGAAGAGCAGAAAGTACAGAAACAGCAGAGAGCTGTAAGAAATCACAGAGAATTTACAAATCCCATGGTTAAAGAGGTGTAGCTTCCTTTTAGGTTCATTTTAATCCTTGCCTGTTGCTGGAGGCTGATGCACTAATTCAGAACCTATTGATTGCAACAACTTTGTGGAGATTTGAGGCAAAATGCTGATTACATTCCTTATCCTTGTGTTCTATATTGGGTTTGCTTCAAAATAATTATTCTCATGGTTCAGTTTTAGAACCTAAAGAAGACTAAATGCTTTAATATGTTGTAGCAACTCCTTCATATAGGCTTTGCGTTAAGATAATTAAAATAGCATTCAATGTAACAAAATGTATTAGGTGTTGCTCTGCTAGGATGTTACTGCAAAGACAAATCTTTGTGTTAACAGACAAACAAAACAAGAGATCTGAAATTTTTACATTGATTTTAGTTGTAAAGTTGCTATACATGCACATTCACTGTGAAGCAAAGTCAGCAGAAGACTGAGGTACCACATAAATCTTGTACTAGCTGCAAAGCAAAAAAGAAGGCAGTAGGACTAATGCAGTGGACTCTCACCCCTTCCTACGTTCCAAGTGGTGTGTTAAATAAAGTTACTTTATTTGACTTCTGGATAACAAAAATAAAAATTTATCCACTAAAGAAGGTGGTACTTTTTGAATATTAATCGTTGTGTTGCAGTATCTTTGGATATAAAAACATTGTCTATGGGGAAGCTAGATGAAAAAACGTCTTGGGGAACAGTCGTGCATTTAATTTGTTCTTTTTAAAGTGCAGTAGCTCTTGAAGTTAAAGTGTTTTAATGCATATTGATTTCTGGAGGGGGAAAAAAGAAAAAGGAAATGCTATTTCAAGTTTTTGAGACCTCCAGCCTTTGGAAGGTCTATTGAACATGAAGCTTTTTTCACCCACCTTTGTAAAGGAATACGGCTGCTAATCTAAATTTATCAGGACATGAAACATTGATCATGACCCATGAAATGTTTTATCCAACTGAAAGTACTTTGTATACACAGAATGACTTTTATTTGTTTGTCAAAGGGACTGTTTGCAGACTTTTTTTAATAGTCCCTGGGCTGAGTAATGTGTCAGTAAAAGGGACTTGCAAGTAATATCTTGTGTTTCTGCATTACTCAGTGACAGATAGAAGCCAAAAAGCACTTGTGCTTGCTCTGTTTGAAAACCTGAATTTCAGAATATGTAAGATGCTAAGGACGTGTTATAAGAAGAAATCAGATAATGTTTTTATACATTTGACACAGTCATCCCTTCGTCACTTATGCAATTGCTGACAAAGTTATCAGTGAAAATGTCACAGGCCACACCAGAGTTACTTTTGTACTATGTTGCAGTGATAAAATTCAATATGAATGTCATATTAATTCTTTATTACAACAGGCTTAATCCTGACCGTTGACTTGCTAAGCATGATCTTAGAATTCCATCTTTTTTCTTTTGCATTCCAGTGCAGATAAGCTTTCTAAAATTTATCCTTTTCTTCTCATATAACTAATCAATTTATGAAGCCTATGGACAGGAGTCTTTAGCATTTTTCACCTAAAGCTGTGAGGAAATCAAGGAGATGGCAGGGATGCTGGAGTTCAGGATCCTCTCTCCGCAATGACTGCAGCATTGGATATCACCTACAATTTTTTTCTTGGAGCTTTTCACACCAAACATCTTAACCCCAAAATTTCTGCAGCTACAACTCTAATTTTCCTCTGCAGAAGTAACCTGAAGACAAGGCAGCCCCACTGTCAAGTTCTAATTGCACTAAAACCATAAAAACTTTGACTGAACAAGCCATCAAGGCTGGTCAAGATCCAAACTGCTAACACTGATTTGCCTCTATCTGGACTGCATAGATCCCAAAAGTTATTCTAAAGATTTTAGTTAGTTTCCTGTGTATGTGCATCTGTTTGTATGTTTTCACATTTCTCTGTGGGTTTTTTTCTGTGGATAAAACGTTGTTGGTGCACTGATGATTTTCTGCTCTGTATGAATCATTTATCAGAATCAACAGAAATATCAAGTAGCTTGTCAGTGCCTTCATGATTGTGGTAAATGGTACCTTTCCAGATAGATAAGAGTGTAATGAAGGTGTAATTAGCTAGAAGAAACTGGAAGAAACTATATAGTATATATAGTATATAAACAGACATTACTGGAGTTACTGATACTGGATTTATGTCTGCTTTTGAGCAAGAATATAAAAGCAATCACCTTAATATATTGTTTTCATTTATCCTCAGTTTAGATGTTATGGTAACTGCTGCTAAAGTCTCATGACCCATAACTTTCTGGGGTGGAGATCATTTCTACTACACGGTGCTCCTTCGTGAATGAAGTCACAGGAGCTCGTCAGGGCAGGGGCCGAGTCAGTGCTACTGTTCTTTGTGAACACGTGAGCCTAATGCTTTGTGATACACGTAGGTGCTTTGGGGTTTAAAGTCGGGGCCTTACTGACCTCAAACCACTAAAGCCTCAATTTACCTGGGTCATCTAACTGTGGTATTGCTTCATATCTTAATCAAGTCGAAGTAAATGGACACTGTTGGCAAAAGCAATGGTTATGTTCTGCCAGGCATCCCTTCTGCTTCCCTTGAGCCAGCATTAATGTTTGTGAAGCTACATGGTCAGTCAACTCCAAGAATTGATCAGACCAGCCCTGATAAGCAAACCCTAAAAAAAAAAAGTAAATTGCTTTTCAAATCAGCCTTTATAAACCTTATGAAATAGTTTTGTGTTTGTATTAATATTATTGAGATTATATTTTGTTATGCTTTTGATGATAGAGAGGTCATAGTGCATTAAAAATTGCAGAATTTGTTTTCCTTTAACACCCTGCTGTGAAGCAAGGGTCACTCAAGTAATTTACATCCAATAAGTATGTATGAGCATATGTTAGAAGGCATATAATATATGTACACAAACACAAGCCTACACATTCCAATGCTAAAAAAGCACAGAACCACATTTAAGGGATGTTTTAGAAGGAATTTGGAGGTAAAAGTCCAAGAAATACAAGACTTTTTAGAAAACTGGGCTAGAAGAAATATGGTATAATCATTTGAGGATGCTAACAAGTCAACACAGATTCAGTTTATAGGATGCTCATTAATCATTGTTTTCCTTGAGCAGGTGGAAACTAGCCAAAATCTGCAGATGAGAGAGAAAAGAGGGAGTTGCTATTAAAAAACACAAAGCATGAAAACTTCCATTCATCCAAATGTTTATCAATGACACTGTGGCCCCAAGTCATTCATGTTCTCCATAAATGATTCCATACATTGAAAGAATTCAAACATTCTGTAAATTTACTTTTTTTTTTTTGTGAGACAGTCCAGGGATACCAACCAGCTAAACTCTGAAACCCCCTGGCTCCTGGATTGATTTCATCCAAGCAAATGAAGTAAAATGTTTAGTTTGTGCCAGCGCTAGGAAAAGGGTCATGGGACAGGGTGAGCTGAAATGTGTTAGCTAATCACAACCTCCCTTCAGCCCCTTTTTCTAAACTAAATAAAACCTCAGTGGGTGAAGAATAAAGCAATCACACCAAATCCATCAGATCCTGCAGACGTATCAGTGACACCTTGCTGTCAGCAGTACCAGAGACCACTGATAACATTAACATGGACACCTGACCTTTGTCCACAGCTGATGGAAATCTTTGATCAAGGGTACCAGTGTTGTACTAAACTGACTCAAGTCTGAAATCAAACTGAAATGGCAAATCCCTCCACCCCAAACAACAAAACCCACCACTCAGAGGTATCTGAGGTTGCCCTAAATACAATATCATCTTAAATATAACTTGCCTTCTGTTAGGAGACATCTAAAGGAATTAAAATGTTCATATTTTTATATGAGCATATTTTCACAGGGAAAATTCAAGTACTGTTTAATTTTTAACTCTTTTAAATAATCCTGATACTGTGTTAAATTGACTTTGAAGTTCTTTATTCTTCTCTCTATCTTCATTAAAATCTATTTTCTACTTCTCTGATGTTTATTTACATGTTTAATTCAGTCTTAATAATTTTCATCTTGGTTGATAAGGAAAATATTTGTCTCTTCAATATGTATGGGAAAATTATGAATAAGTGTATTGGTCTTTAAAAGTATTTTAATTACTCTGTGTTTAAAAGAATGTGAACTGTTTGATAGTGAAATATAAAGCATCCAAGTGATACCATTTATGTCATATCCAATACAAATAGTAGCAGTCATAGGTGAGGTAAGCTGGGTTTTTCAATACCAAACAAATGAAAAATCTAAAATACTATTTTGAATGGCTAGGAAAAAAAAACTTTGAAAAGGATCTGAAATTATATATAATATTTATTTTATTTTCTTATTTTTCAAATGAAACATTGACTAATATTCTAGGGCTGCACAATTTGCAGTGCATGAGCCTAATTTACTAGAGTTAATTGCCTAGGTTTGCTTGTCAAGTGTAGCCATTTACAGAACATACTCAGTGTTTATCATGATAAACTACTCACATCGTGAATTTAATAAATCATTACGTTCCAGGCATTAAAATATCACTGCAAAATCATAATAAATTCAAAGGAACTTGTACTTTTTCACGGGTTCCACAAGAGGGCAACATGTACCAGTCATTTAACTACAAAGGTATTACTAAAATCCTTTCATTAGTCAACAGACTTGGATGCAGTTCATTGATATTGTATTTAGCATTCTTCGTATTAATTTGTACTGTTATCTAAACCTTGCACATTGATAGGTGTTAATAGAAACCAATCCGATTTTGTATGGTACTGAAGATGGGCGTTGTTATGTGTATTTATAATTAATTACAATTAAGGCTTAATACGCATTTCATTTATCACTTGGACTGTCTTAAGACAGCATTCTTGTATTGGAAATGCCTTCATGGCTAAAGGAAGAGTGCAATGTTAGAAGGTCACACGTTAGCAGAGCATATGCTTATACGCATGTTGGAGTAGATTAATTACAACATTGAGAGGTTTCTTTAAGGGAAGAAACACCCAACAACACCATGTTATAGGATATATGTTATACAGCTATAGGATAGAACCTTTGCAGAGTATTCAGAACCCAAACTGAATTGTAAAGGTGGAGGTGCAATTTTTGTCTGAAGAGCCCTTTTACATTTGCACAGTGCGTCAGAGGATTGCATTTCTTATGCACACTGGCTAGGACTTTTCTCTGCAAGTAATCACACTGAAATCAATTACACTTATAATAGAATAAGAGTGCTCCAACCTGATCCAAAACAATTAAATCAGTCCTGCAAGACACTGACATCTGATCAATGGCATTGCCACAAAACTCAGTGTCACAGAGGTTTCTTCAGACTCTCAAAACTCACATCTAAAGGGTGAGCATTTTTCAAATTTTGTTCATTGTATTTGTTCATTTTGGTTTTTTTCAACTGGTCACACTCCCCTACAATGAATGAGCAAGTTAAGCTTCTCAATTTTTTATGCAAACATTTTTACATAGTCTAGCTTTTGGTTTAGAGGAATTGATACATTGATATTTCAGTGCCAAAACTGGTGGTATTGTTTCACATTATGGTCATAAAAAGTAACCAACACAGTAGGATGCTCAAACTCTGGCAAATAGTTTCTTTAATGTATGTGAAATACTTCATTTTTTCACAGACTTGTCCATTGAGCTTGACTGTAGGATGATGAACAATTTCTTCTAACTTAGAATGTCCAACACTTTACATCAGTACCTAGGAACAGAGATAGGCATTATTGCCTTCACAGAGCACTTAAACTAACTTCTTCCTTCTTTACAGTTGTCTCACTGAAATGGGCAAAAATTTGCTGGAAAAATTAATTCTACCTATTCAAAGGCTTCAGAAACAGCAGATAATACTGCTTGTTATGTTTTATTTTGCTTGTAGCAGTGCTTAATAGAAAAAAATAATAGCCTATATACTATTCAATATAGGAACTCACTGCTTTAAGTCATCCATGTGATAAAAGAGCAAATGTGTGTGGAGAGTGAACACCCTCAGAGTACAGGAGATGCAGTGCATACCCAAGTAAGCCCATATATATTAAAAATACAGCCACAGCAGCTATTTGTATATGAATTAGTTTGTGATGAGCTCTCTGCTGCCACAAATGATTGACTCCTGAAACCCAAGCCAGATAAAGACTGGCAGGTTTATGTCTCAGTTACACAGCCCTGACTGCGAGGTAGACATGACTAGCTCTAGCATACCTGTTTTGCTGTATTTATCATTGTTGTCTAAGAGTCTTGATGTGATCCTTTTTTTTCTTTTTCTATTCAAATGTTATTTTTGTTTTGCTTTCTCCTGAAGCTGTGTGAATCAGAGACAGTAGGGATTGTTTCAGGAAGCCCATACCTGCTTTTGCAGTCTCCTGGCCCACAAGGCAATTGCCTGCATGTTGAAAGTGTGTTTTGAGTAAAAGTGAGTGTTCTGTCTTTAGGTCTTCCAGATGCACCTCAGCTGAATAAAATAGTCCTCTGCTTGCATGTTCTTTCCAATGTGGACAAGTTCTTGTTGCTGTTATCCCATCACTGCACATCAATATTTCTTTCATGGGAAAAAAAGTATACTTTGTCTTTATAATTTTACTAAGAGACAGAATATAGTCACCAGAATTCAAAATAGTCCTCTGAATCCAGCTCCCTCTCCTTGGTATCATAGCCATTATTAACTTTTGTTTCTGTGATAATTGTCCTTTGTGCAGCGTTGGATTAAGTATAAATGAGCTTCATTTGTGTTTTCTTAATAACATGTACTTCCAGGTTCAGAAGTTGTCTTCTGCTTCTAATGAAATCAAGCTGTGTTTCCAAACTCTCACCACTGATACCCTTGATCAGCTCGAAAAAATTTAACACCACATTTGAAGCTGGATGGTGTGGAAAGACTTCATTAGGTTTGTTTTATGATTAGTTAGGAAGTTTTTGAAGTCAGTATTAGTATAATTTGAACAAAGTGTTTCTTTTAGTCCCTCTGAGGTGAATTTTTATCTCACTTTTTCACACACAGTTCTTTATATTCCAAGAGCCATCTTGAATAAGCATGGACTGAAATTAAAAACCTTCTCCCTTTGTTTGACCCTGCAAAAGCTACACATCCAGAAAGCTGCTGGTCTTCCTGGGTAAAGAATGTCTGCTGATATCACTGATGCCACTGTTTATTCCTCATTGACAGTCTGTCACGATATGTAGTTCATGGAGAAATATCTTGTAGGAAGTGCCTAGATATATTTCATATCCTGCTGTAGCATTTGTTTCATTCTGGGGAGGGGGAATGGGGGCAGAGTGGAGTGCTGTTCCTGTGTCCTGCAGTATGGTTGTAGCTCTCAGTGCATCACTCTAACCCTTTCAAGGTTATGAACAGCCTGCAATATATATTGCTGCACTAGGAAATGATATGATCCTTTTATTTTTCTTATCTGGGAAACCTTTCCTGATGGCAGGTCAAGGGTGTCCCAAGAGGAATGCAATCTCCTCTGGAAATTTCAAAGAACACGATGATTATCTGCAATTGACTGAGGACATCTGTGCTGGCATACTGACACCCTACCTAATTGATTATCCCAGATTTGCACAGCCACATTCAAACCCAGGGCCCCAGCTGAACAGATGCCGTGGCTAACACCCCCTCACATTTCATCAAAAAGTTCCACAAGTGGTTTGTTATCTGTCAGTGGAGACCGTGTATGGATACTGATTGTACTTCATAAGCTTTCTGGAGTCAGGAAAATCCTTATACAACTTCAGCCAGTAACCTGGGGCCATAACTAACTGGTTATTAGTAATACCTGTGGCAAAACTGTCCTTACCCTGGGCTGTGAGGTAGCAATTTTAAGATGCAGCTTTGTCCTGTAGCTCAGAAAGTGTTGTGGGTTCTGAGGGAAGGGACCTTGACCCAACTGTAGGAATAATTCTCCCTTCTGGTCTCTGCAGTTGACTATGTGCTTTGATTTTATATAAAGATAAGCCGTTTAAACAAATTCTCATGGCCTCTAGTCAGTCCAGTCCCCCTCTATTGCTGACAGGTGTTTAGCATCACTTCTGCCAGTAGTGAAAATGCCATCAGTCCTTAATATAACATGTGGGTTGCTTTTCAACATATTTTCCACAGCAATCTATCCAGCAGATGAAAATTAAGTGCGAGCGTATCGTACATTTCTTAAAGTTTGCTCTTACATAAGTGGGAAGTCTATTGTAGTAAACTTTCTGTCTTTAATTTCAGTAGCAGGTTGAGTTTTATGGAAAGGAATAGCACTTAATCAGTTGTAAGTTTATGATTCTTGCAGATACAGATCATGTAGTTATGAACATTACAGAAAATGTCTGCTAAAGCAAATGAAAAACATGAGGTGAAAAATTGCAACTGTTCTTCCCTAGCTTGTGTAACTCACCTTGAATTTTTGGTGACTGAATTACTTTTGGCTTGTCTTAATATCAGTTCTTCATATGAAGCTTAGCTGTAACACTTTTCAGGGTACTTTCTGTGCAAGTGATTGGATGGATATCCACAGCACAGCAGTTCTTACTTTACACTTCACTGCAAGCTAAACTGAATTTTACACCTGCTTAATGTACTCTGACTTTCTGTCCTGTTTATCAGAACTAGGGTGTCTTTCAGGCACTACAAAGCCTGGTTGAAGTCCCTAGTTAAAGTGGGGTTTTGTGGATTATTTCTGTATTTGCAAGCAGGTCACTGCAGTCCAGATATGGTCGTTCACTGATCTCAGCTACTGAGCTCTCTGCGCTTGTTTCCACTTGTAGACTGTATTACTAGTTGCCGAAATCCATCCCACACTCTATCTCAGTAATGGGTAAGAGCTAAAATGAATAGAAGTTTCAGAGTTTTTTCTTTCTGTTGATGTAAAATGTGCTGTGAGAAGAGGTGTGCCCACTTTGACTGTTTGACAAGTAATAGCCTGTGGTCAATCTGCTTTAAAATTAGAAATTAGTGCATAGAAATATCCACAATAGCAAAAGAATCTTAACAACTTGCTTAACATTTCACTGTGATGAAAATATCTGTTTCATCTAGTTTTTTCTGGAATGAATTAAGTTATATTTTGGCAGACATGATTTTGGATTTTTTCCTTGCTAATACAGTAATTCGTCTTGCAGCAGATATGCTAGAACACTTCCTAAGCTGAACGATGCTCAGTTGGTGGTTTAGTTCCACACATTTATTTCAGTTTAGGCTTTCTCATTGATTAGGAGATTTTTTATGTTCAGCAATTACGTTTGACATTGGTGTGTGCTGATATAAAGGAGCTTGGAGGAACAAGAATGAAAGTTGCCTTCAAAAGAGGGCCACCCGGGAGCTTCTGACCTTCCTCAGTTGCATTGCAAGAGAATGGGAAGGAAACTCCCACTTGTAAAACAGAAAATAAAAAGTTGGAGCATGACTTCGTGCTAAACTACTTTGGAAAATGCAGAAAATACTCTCCTGAGTATTTTACTGTACTGTTTCTGCTTCAAAATGTC
The DNA here is from genome assembly GCA_013396755.1 of Sclerurus mexicanus. Taxonomy (NCBI): domain Eukaryota; kingdom Metazoa; phylum Chordata; class Aves; order Passeriformes; family Furnariidae; genus Sclerurus; species Sclerurus mexicanus. The sequence goes on from VWZF01001384.1 coordinate 619,306, forward strand.
ATCCAACCAATTGCTCACATAACTCAGATGTTGGAGTTTTTTTGTCCAGAAAACAAACAATGTTTTTTTCTATGCTGATAGAATTAGCTAGTTGCAGCATTTCAGATTATAATAAGTTTAGTTTAGCTTTGAGCTTTCTAGTGTAGTCCTCCTCTACTTGAAGGTTCTACTCGTTGACCTTAATTCTGTGGAAACACACAGCTAATGTCCCTACTCCAAAAGCAGGTTGGTGTTATCTCTCAGGTCTTCTCATGATTTGTTCTGGAAGAGGCAAATAGATACAACAAATAATTTTATTTCATTTTAAGTTCTTAATGCATTGAAATGCTTAGGGACTGGGAAGCGGCTAAGGACAGAGAAATTCCCCATGAGCTTGTGGAGTTTCATCTCAAGGAGAGGAAAATCAGACTTTCCATACCTGAAGTCCACATCAGTGCAAGGAGAATAAAAGTAATTCCCTTCTCACAGGTGCGTCATAAGTAGGTTGCAAAAGTGATACGGTGCCTAGATACTATAGTAAGGGGAGCCATAGAAGTCAGAAAAATAGGTAAGTCAAATTCTAAGTATTTTAAAGGAGAGTTTAAGAAATGATCCCAGGAATAGCCTCTCTCTGCTTTGTGCTGCTCTTACACATCACTGCTGGAGTAGTGGCTTCCCATGCCTGCAACTAAGGGCAGAGGGGCTGCCAGAGGATTCTCATAAATAGGCATTGCCCCCAAACATGGAGACACGAGCACATGTGCACAATACACTCTCGATGAGTATGAAAAAAGATTGTTTTATTTGGTCCAGGCATATGGAGGACAGAAAAGAGACAAAAGACTGCTTCATCAATATTACTTTAGCTGCCTGGTGCAGGGGTTAGGAGACAGTCATCATTATTCAGCCTTCCAAGTAAGTTCAGCTCAGTGTAACGGGAGCAAAATGGTATATAATTCCATTTATAAATTTAATAAGATCTACCAGTAACATGGAGGGTTTGCCTCTTGTCTATGTTGTTATCACACAAAAAGGGAACTGCAACATTCATATCAACTGTTAAAAGGGTGAATTGTTACCTGCCTTTGTTGCCTGTTCTGGGAAGGGTGAAATAGTCTGAATGTAATACCTGAAGCATCCTGCAAATGTCGCCCTTAAATCTTAAAGATGACCTAGTTTCAAGCCCTCTGCAGTGGGCAGGGACACCTTCCAATAGATCAGGTTGCTCAAAACCCTGTCCAGTGATGGAGCATCCATAGCTTCTCTGGGTAACCTGTTCCAGCACCTCACCACCTTCACAGCAAAGAATTTCTTCCGTATATCCAATCAAAACCTGCTCTCTTTCAGTCAGAAGCCATTCCCCCTCATTCTGTCACTACATGCCCTTGTAGAAAGCCCCTCTTCATCTTTCTTGTAGACTTCCTTCAAGTACTGGAAGGCCACAATTAGATCACCCCAAGGCCCTCTCTTTTCCAGGCTGAACAAAGCCTTTCCTCCTAGGAGAGGTTCTCCAGTCCAGTGATCATCTTGGTGGCCTCTTCTGGACTCACTCGAATAGGTTCATGTCCTTCCTGTGCTGGGGACCCCAGATCTGTTGATTCCACTGATATAAAACAGATACCAGATATTTTATTTGAAATTACTAAATACAGTACTTGCAGTTACATAAATGTGGATACGTATTGGACTGAATTTCCTTTGAATAAGGTACTGGCATCTAGCTAAATTGATAGTCTGGGTAAAATGAAATATTTTAAGAACATTTTTAAAATTAATAGCTACAGAATGAAGTATTTAAAAGCATTTGTTCAACTATATGAAAATGAGTTCAAGAGTAAACTGTTTTAATTAATGATTGCTAACTAATAATGTCTTGAGCTTTCCTCAAATCGCTGGTCAGTGAAAAAGCTACTTCAGCAATATTGAACAAAGGATTATCCCCGGGTCTACTGTAAATTGCATTAAGATATCAGAAAGAGTTCACCCAAGCAGCAAAGGTTGCTGCATCCTTGACTGTAATCAGTAGAAAGGAAGCAGTAGCTAAGATTATGTTTGAATTTAGTCAGTCTGCAGCAGGAAAAATCCTGTTAGTCATGCATTGATTTGGAATATTCAAGTGCAGCCTGTGTCGGTTTGGTGGAGAAGTAATCCAGATTTAAATGTTAAGCTTCTGAGGGCTAGCTTAATTTAAAGAAGATAAACCTTGGGATCATATAAGGTATTTACTACAAAGAACATGCACTATATTTGAGATACTACTTAGCAGTTTAAAAAGCCAGAGGAATTTGAAGTTCTGAAGACCAGAGAAATGCTAGAGTTCAATAATACTTTTTTACGTATTCTCTGTATATATGTAAAAATCAAGCATGCCTGTTCCATTGGACTAAGTCAGGCTTTCAGCAGCAGCTGTGAAGACAGGTGTCTTTTATCAGCAACGTCAGCTTCTGGTCACAGATGTAGTTTACTTTGTGGCATACCTGGAGCAGCATGGAGAGTCCCTGCTCTGGGGAACACAGCACTGCTCCAGAACACAGGTGGGCTCATTTCTAGTCTAGCAAGCAAAGTTTGGTTTTCCCTTCATACTTCTGCTTTTTTGTTTGTCTTGCTTCACTGTTTATGCATCGTCTTGGCTAGGATGACTAGCCATTTCTGTAATTTGTGGCTCCATCCTCTTTGTACCTTCCCTTCAGGTATTTACAAATCCCATTCTCAGCCTGCTCTTCTCCAGGCTGAACAGTCCCATCTCTATCAGTCTTTCCTTATAGAAGGGAAGCTTCAGTCCTTTAATTATCCTAATGGCTCTTTGCTGGACTCTCTCCTGTATGTGCATGTCTCTTTTGTACTGGAGAGCCCAGAACTGGACCCAGCACTCCAGATGTGGCCTCACCTGGGCAGAGGGGCAGGATCACCTCCCTCTACCTGCTGGCAGTGCTTCTCCTAATGCAGCCCAGGTGCCATTGGCACCTTTGCAGAAAGGGCACATTTATGACTCATGTTCAACGTGGTGTCCACCAGGACTCTCAGGTCCTTTTCTGCAAAGCTATAAAACAGCATATTTTGAGAAATTTTGAGCAGATCATTAGTTGATTAGTGGACGTCCATGGAATTCCTGGTTAACAATAACAATGAAGTCTGTGATTGCCTTGAAACCACTATGTTCTTTGACTAGAAGTGAATCTCTTTACTTTGAATATTACTTCTGCAGTTATAAAGTGTAATACACACTTCATTTATAAAAGAAAAAAATGGTAATTTGGTTAAAAATAACTTTAAAATTACTTCAGACAGTGATTTGATATTTTTGAAACTAAGTTTATTCTTCTTCTGTAAAAAGAGCTTACTTCACAATTTGATCCCATTAGGTTTAAGTAGAATTATATAGACACAAAAAAAAAATCAGAATTCTGTAATTTGGAAAAAATTTACTTGTTTTGATTTGCATGAAAAAATTCATGCCATCTGATGTTTTCCTGGCATCATTACCAGGAGAATGGAATGAAAAGTAATCCTTTTTAGAAGGACAAAAAGAAACCATAAGGACCATAAGAAACGAGTGAAAAATTAAAAGAATATATAGGAATTTGGAAGCATTCAAAGGGCTACAAACAGCACTGAATTCTGTAACCAAACCGGAAATTTTACTTATGTCAATTAAGACCTTTTGAATTGCTATTTTGGTAGTATTATATTAGTATATTATATTAGTATATTATATTAGGTTCTATATTATATCAGAGCAAATGGTTTGTATTCTTATTGAATTTGAAATGCCTGCACCTTTTTCAGAGAAAAAAAATGAAAATTGGGAATGACTTAATGATTCCTGCAAGTGAAATTCAAGGGAGGATTGTACTTTAGCTAAGGGTGTGCTTTAAATTCTGTACTCTGGATTTCTTACAGATTTTGTATGAACACAGCTGAATATTTTTCTTGGAAATCACCTTTTGCGATATAAAAGTTGCCCTTGTAATATGGGAAAGCATACTCAATAAACACAAAAATATAGATATATCTAAAAGCTTTCTGTGAGGTGCCATTAATGTACTCTATCTTTCTGAATAAAAAGAAATGGGCAGAAAGGAGTTAAGAATTTTTTATTTCTGCTTATATGGTTTCATATTTCATAGTCTAGTCCAGCAGACTTAATGAAATTCAGAATGCTGACCAGATATCATAGAGAAACCCTACTGGGACGTTAAAATGAACAATAGCAAACATAAACATAAAGTCTCCTTCACATTCCAATTAGAACACACCCATCACTTTGCATTTGCTTCTGTTCTCAGGGAACACAGGAAAAATACTACACAATAATGCAAAATATGAATTAATAGCAGGCTATCTAATTCTAGCACCCATTAAAAAATATCTTTATACACAATATATTGATTATGCCATTCTACCTTGTCCAGCTAGGTGATCAAAAAAAAAAAGGAATTAGTGAAAAAGATGAACTATATTGTAAATTCGTAGTTTCATTTCATGTGTGGGAAGTTTTTGCAAAGACTCAGTATTTCTTGAATGTAGGAAACTGAACAGAAAAATAAAACATTACTATTAATCCAGGGAATATACAGACATGTATATATGACAGTCATGGAAGAAGAATGTGTTTATTTTGAGACAAGTGGTCTTTCCAACCATAAAGACAGTTTTGTGCCTTAAACTTTCTATGGAACTCTTTAAAGACTCAGTCCTTTATGCAGAAAATTAATAAATATTAAAATAATTATTCAACCTAGTGCAAGAGTATTATAACACAAACTTGGAGATAATGCTTTGAACATTGCATGGGTTTTGAAATTAAAGTTAGAGGTAGTATTTAGAAAAATGCTTGAAGACTAGGATGTCACAAAGTGCACACTGGAAAAGCATGATAGAAACTTGTAAACACTTCTGTGCTATCAAAAATAATTCTTTAATTTGTTTGTACTGACCATTCAGTTCCCCCTTCAGCCATCTCACTCCTCATCTTGTTTTCTTTGTTCTTATGCTCTGCTGGTATTTATTAGCCCCTTTCTTCCAAAGCTCTACTTCATCGACTTCTCTTGCCATTCTTTTTCTTTTCATGTTACTGTTAGGTCTGTGGTTTGATTTATAGACTATGTGCTGAATTTTGGAGTGAGCTCTCTGTTTCCATCTCCCAGATGGAAATTATAGCAGTTGCTTTGTGTAAAAGCCTGAAGACCTTTACCTGAGATTTCCTCCCTGCTCCCTGGCCAGAGGGGCAGCTAAAGCAGCTGATGACTCTTCATCAGGATCATGCTGGACAGGGCACGGGGCGGGGAGGGGAAGAATTTGGTCATGCAGGAGGCTGGTGTCAGGGACCACTCGGGTTTCACACCAACTTCTCCACTTGAAATTCTTCCTCAGGTGGCCTAGGAACATTGACCTTCCCATAGTGGTATAAAGCTGTTGATTCAGTATTGCACAGAAGGTCTGGAAACCTGAGCTACTGCTCAGGTAGATGCATCAGTGTAGATGTCTGTGTGGGAGGAAAGATTGCTTCCCTTTTCTCCTCCAAAATACGAGGGCTGGAAAAATCTCTGGCCCATGATACTTTCTGTTAGTCCTTTACCTCTAAAGATATACTATTTATATTCTATTGAAACATTGGTAAGTGAGCCTAGAATATGATATAGAGGATAGCTTTATTATTTCAGATAAAGCTGTGGAAGTAAATGTATTTGTTGCATTACTCTGTATGCCAAGGCTCATTAGCAGTTGCTAATTTTGCTTGAGTCTGTGAATGAAGTTGAGTTGTTGCTTTCTTTATAAAGAAGAAACTAACTCCTAGATATTTATTGTAACCATTAAATAGTCCAGAGAACTTTCTCACTGCCATTTTGTATAAAAAACGGTCCATCCTGTAAGGACATTTAAGGAAAGGAGAACCAACACTTCCAGCAACAATATGCTTGACGTGTTTATGGAGAAAATAAAACATGAAAATGGTATTCAGGTACAAATTTTTCAAGCTAAGCCTTAGGTCATATAATTGTTAACTACATATTGATCTTCCAAGAAAGGATTTAAACCAGAGCAGACTACATGAGGTAAGAGTCCTAGTTAAGTACAAAGACCTTGTTAAGGTGATGCATTCTTGGTGCAGTAACTAAAACATACTTTCAGATAGAAAGCAGAAAATATGTGTTACAAAATATTAAGCTATACTGTTTCACTTGTGTGATAAATTTGTGAAAGTTCACCTTACTTCTTGGTTGTGAAATACTAATTGCTAAACAGTTTTTAATATTTTTTCTCATCTTTCTTAAATTGAAGGCAATATATCTGTATTGCCTGAAATAACTGGGCTTGAACAATTTCAACTCCCCCATAAAAGCAAAACTCAGGTGTCAGCCAGTCCCTATCCTGAAAATGAATTTTCATGCTGAGAGAGGCAGAATGTGAAGCAACATATGAAGGATGAAGATAATCCAGGGTTTTGGGCTGCAGTACAAACTGGAGTCCCAAGGTAACATGACATTACAGATACAGTTCTGCATCACTTTATTTTCTCTCCTTAAAGGTGAGGACGAAAACTGGACTCTTGCACCAGGGAAATGTGTAACACATTAAAGGCAAAGGTTCATTCTGAAAGCCTAATGTGAAGAATCAATTCTAATCCATAACTGCTTGTCACAAGTAGCTCTTTCATGCATGGATAATAATATTGAACTCAATGAATACACTGGTGATTGGTTTCTCCAAGACAGCTAAGTGCTAATTTTTTTTTCCTGCTTTATGACTGCTGGTCAAGATAGTACATCGTATTTCTAAAGAAGATAACTAAAATATTCTAGAAAGAATGGATAATCATTGGCCAAGCCTCTGAATATAAAAGAAATAGTTGCTTGTGTATTTACAGTCTCCTATGGCTCTTGAGATCTGCATAGGTCCTGATATTATTACTTTACTTTCATGCCTATTTCAGCATAAAAAGAGTTAACTGCCCTGACCAGCAAATGTGTTGCCTCATATTTGTAAGCTACTTTGGCAATTCCAGTACTTATTTAGGGAGGACTGATTTTTATCTATGGCTTGAATTGATTGCTTAAAAAGCATGTTCTCTTCCTAAGCCAAAAATAATACGATTGAATAGTGGTGCTTCTGCTGTCCCAGCCTTCCCTGGGACCTAAATCAGAGCGTGACACGAGTATGGCTGGCACAGCTACTGATACTGCAGTTATGAAAGTACATTTTTCAGAAATGTACACTGGCCTGCAATGTATATTGTCATACTTCTCTATATTAACATTGATTTTAAGTTGCAGTCATTTCTTTTATTGCAATTTTCACAGGGAAATCATGTACCAGCTGCTAATATGCTATTTGTCTCCCAGATGCTCAGGCGGCTGAACCTAATATTAGTATTTCACTGACCTTATAAATTTTATCTTTAGGTTTATTTGTGTTTTGGAATGGATTTTTTTTTAAATTTTTTCCTCCAATATTTAAGCTTTAAATCTTGTTTGATGTGTTAGAGGACAAATAACCTCTATTGAAACTGATGGGACTGTCCCTTTCAATTAAAAAGACAAAGGAATCAATGGGACTCATTTCACACATTGAATGAGGTTGGCATTATTTAACACTACAATGAGGGACAATAATTGATGATAAATTACAAAAGAAGTCCTATTGGATTATGCATTACTTTACTCATAGTGGTGTGAAGGATTAATTAAATTGAGTAGAAAGCTGCAAAACATGAAGTTTTCTCAACTCTGCCTCATCTATCAAACCATAGGATGAGCATGTAAAGCATGCTCTTGCTTTTACTTTTCTGAGAAAAGAAAAACTGAATAATGCATTTTATATTTTTCTATACATGCATTTAGATGAATGATCACTCTTTAATTGTTCATTTCAGCAATGCAGAGAAAAAGGAAACATGAAATTAGGAGAAAAGTAATAAGATATATATCAGATCCCGAACACAAAAACTACTATTATGTAAGGCAAGAAGTCTGTTACACTGTGTATCTCATTTTTTTCTGTACACAAAGATATATGAAATTAGTTCATATTCCTCCTCAGTCACTGCAAGTAAGTGCTAGTGCACTTTTCTGCACTAGCACTGTCAATTCTTTTGTAAGAAAGAATTAATAAATAAATATCCATTCACATTAGTCCTGGGGAAAAAAATCCCCAAATGATAGATCCCAGCCAGTACATTTCAGCAATAAATGCTTTTTTTTTTTGTATTTATTTATTATAATTTATATATTTAATTGGGTAAAAATAAAAAATCTGATATTGATTTCTTAAGGATCCATTTAATACTATTCTGTTTTATTCCCACTGTTAGTCCCCTTATGTGATCTGTAGCTTCTCCTGGTACCTCTTCCCCTGTCAGGCGAGCTCAGTTTCTGCAGCCAGCTGGTTACAAAGGTGCAAAGAGATCTCTGTAGCCCACCCTGGTCTCTGGGAACATTGATAGCTATGTCAGCCATGACTGTTGTTCCGAATGAGTCTGGAGTGATGCTCAAGTGAGTATTGCTGGATCTTTAGCTAAATGCTAAATTGGTTTACTCCACTATGCTGCTCAGTTCTTGTAGGAGGATTCCCTGGTTTTGCCTCTGAGCTGGCTGCTCTATTTAACTAGGTATTTTCTTTCAAATTGTAAATGTCAAAGGCTGTAGAGAATCCCTCTCGTTGTGTACTGCCTATATCATGAGGAGCTCCCATACTCACCATGTGGCCTCTACAGCTATTTTGTGATGTCCTGCCACTTTTGCAGGTAACACTAGGAAGAGGACAATTTATTGCCGATAGCATCTCTCCTGCAATACGGTACAGGGTGTTTTGCTGTTGAATCTGACACAGGCTGACCAATAAAAATGAAATGCTCTGGCCTATACAGGCCAATTTAAGAATTCATATGGACAAGTTACTAGATACTCTTTTATTCTATGAAATATGATCTTGTGAAATGAAATACCAGTGAGATTAACCAAGGTTTAAAAATTAAAACCCTAATCAAAACCACACACCTTTTTACATGACCAAAGATTTGCAAGGAAGTCTTTGTCATGCTGGGAGGCATTATTTATTTTCTCTTCCCACTAGGACAAAAAATGGAAGGTTAAATATGCAACAAGAAGATGTTTCCAAGGGATAAAATTATACCTTCGGCTGCCATTGTGAGGTATTTATAACATTGGGAAGTAGTATTTCAAGGTGTTCTGCAACCTGCCTTGAAGACTGTAGTTCCTTTTTTCTTTCAGTATTTCTTATGTAGTGATGACAGTCCAGCAAACTGTCAGTCACAACCAGCTCATGCACATCCTCCTGTCAGTATGAGTGCAGAGCACTGTGGAGATCTAATGGAGCAAGAGAACGGAAATCAGAAGACAAAGTCATCCCGGTGTGACTTTGAAAAGTCACTTAGCCTTTTTGAACAGGAGCTGTCACAAGTGGACTCAATCGCGCTCATTCTCCTTTGTTGTGTCCAGGAAAAGATCTATGTATGTGAATCAACACTTCCACCTCTTGCACTTTTGTTTCATGTCTTGAAATCCCCATCAGCTCTTAGGCCATATTAACAACATCAGAATTTTAAACTTTTTTTATTCTTCTTATTTTAAAGAAGAGTTTTCAAATCTCTTGTAGAGAGTTAGCTTTCAGAGGAATGTTTAAAAACTTCAAGAGTATGCATTTTAAAGTCATAATAATCAGGAAACCAGAAAACAAATTAGAACACAAAATCTGAACTTGTTTGTTATTTGGGAGGTCTTGTTATTTCCTGTTATGTATTTGTGGACTAATTATATTGAATTATATTTATTTTGAATGACAAGCAAACATGTCATACAAAAGTTGTGGAATTATTTCATAAGAAACACAGAAAGAGCTTGGCTTATGCATGCTGTAAAATAATATTCATAACTTGGAACTCCCTGAAAAGAAAAATAAAATGCCACTTAAATGAGAATAAGCTTAAGCAAGGTTAATTGCACAGTTCTGACTCCAGGCCATCTATCATCATGTTGACATAACATTTTCTTCACTGGTGGGAACAATGATAGGGTGTAGCAGCGATGACATAAATTGAATACTCACTTTTTCATGTAGATGGATGCACTTGTAAAAATAATGCACTGGGATTCCCAAGTTGTGACAATGTAGGAAGTTGTGATTAGAAAAAATGGTGAGAAAGAACTTGAAATGTTCACGTATATTTCATTGACATGAAATGCAGAACAAATTGTATCTAATAACTGCCTTTTAAAATTATTTGTCATTAGTGAGGCATTTTGGCAGGTGCACTTTCTTTTTCATCTTTGAAATTTTACCTTAATTTTTTTGACAGTTTAGTCTTATAATGATTACAAAAGAAAAGGCAAAGCACCTAGGTAATCTAATCTACAATTAACTCCATTAATTTCCTGGAAGAATGAAAAAGACTGATGTAACATATTACACAGTACCTGATTCCACAGAATTATTGCTAAACCTAGGAGCAGAACTTAAAGGCATATTTATTTTGCTTAAGGTACAACACTCTAAAATACAAGTATTTTCTGATCATATGTTAGCATGTACAATAAAGTGAGAAAAATCCAACTCCACAACATGCCTTTAGCCTCCGAGAATTTAGTACAAGTGAAGAGACATTTATGCTCTAATTATACAACTAAACATGATGCAGAAAAAAGAAAAGTGAATTTTCTACAGGGAAATGTTCTTCACTGCTGAGGAAATCATCTATGATGTGCTTTAAGTCCAGTCATTCTGTGACTCATTTCAATGTTGTAGTGGTGTAAGAAATGGAGAGAATGCTTATCCAAAATTCAAAAAATCCAGAATTCTGGATAGTGAACATAATCTGGAATCCACAGTTGCAAATGCAAAATGAATAGCTTAGAAGAAAACATAATCATGCCTATGCTAAATAATGGCTCAGCTCTTTCTGAGTGTCAGTTTCCTCTTCTCCCATATCCTTGGAAAGTACAGAGGTAAGGGCATGATCAGGGAGCCACCTCATCCCTGTTCCATTCCTGATGTGCAGTTCTGCTCAGGGAATGCAAACCAACAGTCCCCTTCTGGTTATGCTGAAATAGCTGCAGGTATTTATCACACAGAGGAAGACACGTTCTCATTTAAGCATATTATTAAAACATTTGGAGTTTTTCTTAATTTAAAACCAGCACATTGAATTCTACCAGTTTATTCTTTGGCAATGCCCAAAACACTGATTTAACATTCCCAAGTGGAAATCTGCTATAAGCAAAAGGTCCCAAGAAGCTGCAGTGGTTTAAGTTTACCTTGACTTCAGTGTGACACCTTGCCTAACATGGGATTTATAGCAATGAAATGCTCAGGTATCAAAGCCAGGAGTATTTGTGTGGCTAATTTTATATTGCAGAAAAGTTGTGCAGTTTGTCAGAGACAAATCATTAGTAGAGCTGTTTTCCAAAGGAAACCGTGATTCAACTCTGTTTTCTGTTGAAGGCAGCATCAAAACTCTCTGCTGCTTTTGGCAAATCAGTTAAATCTACATTGAGCGCCTCTGAAAATCCTATTTTAGGTGCTTGAGCCTCAGCTTAGCAGTTCTGTTCAAACTCATCATTGCCAGCACCTTGTGTTCCAACTCCATTTGCAAGAGTGTTGTGTTAAACACTGTATCTTAATTTTATGCATGTGGGCTATTTATGTGTGTGATGCTGTATCTTTGTCTTTCTAATCTTCCTGCTCTCTGGCGGAGGAACGAACAGACCTCAGTTTTTCACTGCCATGTCCTCATAAATTCTTTGTGAAACTAGCATTATGGTGTAACACTGAGGGTTTTGTCAGCCTCTAAGATCTCTTTTAAGTTCTCATCCTGTGGATATTGGAGATTGGATCTTCTAGTAGGAACAGCCAAGGCAGGCTGTAAAATTCACCCTTTCCAATTATTTTCTTTATTAACCACAAACACTTTTGTCTCCACCACAATGTTCAAACCCCAGCTTCATTTCTGTTTCTCTAAAGTATTACTTTTCTCAACTCACTTGCTTTACACCATTCATCAATCCATTTCCTCTCTTACTTTGCACACCCAATAAGAATCAAGCTCACCTAGAAGAAATGAATAGCATCTGTTGTGAGGTATTACTTGTCACTAGGGGGAAAAAAAACCCCAAACTGCCAACAATTCCTTATGCAATAATTTTTTTTGGCTTACGATACAGGGAAACACCTTTAGGAAACACTAGCTATGGGCAGATATTTGAATGATAAACTAAGATATGAAAATAAGCTAAAAAAAACCAAGACATTGCAGATTTGTGAGTGTCTATTCCTAAACGACACGCATGCATCTATAGGTAAGTAGCAGTTTTGTTTTCAGTGCTGAATTCTTCCTGGATCTCCTCTAGGTATTTTTGTTCCCTAGAAAATTGTTTCAAAAATTGAAAAGGTAATGTGTTTTTGCAAACATACATTGCCTTGAAGATTTGTGCTGAAAGTGTAGATTTGTTTGGCGCTCCTGATTTTTTTTCAGTGTCATCCAAGGCATAGAAACAATACCAAGCAAAAATGATAAATATCTAGAGACACAAGTGAAATCTGGACATTAAGTGCCTAAAAATATTTTGCGAATGTAAGGAATTAACAAAATTTAAAAAAAAACCCATACATTTGTTTAATAACTCTTATAAACAATACCAATTTACACAAAATTAAGCAAACTTTAAATGGGAAAAATCATTAGGCAAAACCTGACATGCACCTGCACCATAGATGGGATGAGATGCAAATGTTAAACAAAGGTGCCTCTCTGCCTGTCTCTCAAACCATCCCAACAGTAACAAAATCCTAGCTGAAGGTCTGTTGCTTGTTGTTTTTTTTTTCATTTACTAGGGATTGCTGAATAGGGATTATGAATTCTGACCACAAATTTCAACATGTTTTTCTATTTTTCCTCCACCTCCCTGTGACATATTTTTTTTATCAGTACTGGAACATATTCTAGTGAGCTTGAAGTACCTGACAGCTAACAGGCAGGTTGAATAAATTGTTGCTGTGTGCCTGGGGGTCTACATTTCCCTGACTCCTTCTCTCTTCTTTTTCCCTGTCCTCATTCCACTCCTCCCCTCATTTCCCTGTCCTGTCAGCTGTTGCAGAATTTCATTTTTAATGCATCATGTGCAATGTGTACAAGACTCTGCATGGGCAGGGTCATCTTTGTTATCAGATTTTACTCTTCTAGTAGCACACATCACAATGGCAACAACAATATTTTAATATTCTTAGCAAAGCATTTTACATGCACAAAATTTGGGGGTCTTCTGCTGCCTAATACTGCATTCTTCTATTATCACATTCACTTTAGTGTATGCAGTGTTAGTAAACCAGGCAATCGTGCCTTAGCTTTGTCCTGGATTTTCGCTTTGATCACATTATGCTTTAAAGAGTCTATTTGCCAGCAAATGGGAGTTGCCTCTCTGACCTTGAAAAAGAATATTGTCCCCTTCCACTGCAGTAATGAGTTCTTTTTCCTACATGCCCAGAAGGGTGGAGCTTAAGAACTGTATTGGTAGTGGATTATACTGACAGGCAGTAGCTCTCTTCTTCATATGTTAGTTTTGCTGGCTTACAATTGCATTTTTTTTTCTCTTTGAGTGAATATAAGGTTGAGTTTGGGTTTCTCTTTACTGTGGTGCAATATATTCACAACTTATAAAGATGTGGATATGGTCATTAGAAGAATTTTCAGTTTATTCCTATTTATCACATCAGGGCCTTTCAGAATTTGCATGGTATAATATGTATCTATAACTGAGTAACTCTGTATATTCTTAATTAGTGAGAGTTTCTACCCTTTCTGTAGAGATGGAGGGAGGGAAGAGTGAGAGAGATGGTGTCTATGGCACTGAAATATTTTCAAGGTTAAAGCATGGACAAATGCAGAGACTGAGAAGCTGGGCATGAACTTTTGGTCTGTACTGTCACTTGTTTGCTTTGACGGCCCCAAAACCTGTGCAAACAGCTTATGAATGTTTAAATGGGGGTATCTGGTTCCGATCTCCTTTCAGGCTCAATGTAGCCAGCCTGGGGGAAGGAGAACACCCTCAGAGGTGTCAAGAGAGTGTCATTCCTCTTCCAGATGTTCCTGATTCCCAAGTGCACGTATGAGCATGGGGATGGTAGGACAGGCAAAGCTCAGAGCTGAATTTGATTGCTGAAAATGACTGACTGAAGCTGAGGAACCAAAAGGAGCTGTGGAGTTTCCCCTCTGTTGGCTTAGAAAAAAAAAGATGTGACAGTCATATGGCAAAGTAGTTGCTGCCCTCATCTTTTCTGTCCTCATGAACCTGAATAAGCTGCACATCAGTGAGCTACTGATCTGCTCGCAGTACCCTTTCATACTGAGACACTGCAGTGTGGACTGTGACATCTGTGAGTTCAGTTTTGGTGACAGCCAGAAGAGATGGATGAAGATGATGGGAAATAAACTGATAAGCTTCCCTAACCCATCTTCCCTGATAAATACAATTCTGGGGCTTTTGCTTGTCCTCGGCTGACTAATGACTCAAAAAAGGCACTTCTGCTTTCTGTGGACAGATTTTACCTAGTTCGCTACATCCCTGAGCTATATGATGTAATGTAATTTTTGGAGAGCACAAAGATTAATTTCAGTGCTAGTTACATTTCATAATGAACTCTTAGAAAATACAATTTTGACATTCCTGACTTCTGTGATGTATCAATTCAAAACCTCGTTTGTCTCGCCTGAATTTATTGTACGTGGTAATCTACGAGATCTTTTATCAACTGTGCTTTTATCCCTTTACATCGTCTTTACTATTTTATCTTCTGTATTCCTCAAGTCGTATTGAAAGCAGAAATTTTATTCTGCAAGATAATTATAGAGGATATTTTTAAGACTTTTATTTCCTTTTTTATACATTAAGTCAGTTGTACAGTCAGCACTTTGTGACGTCTGAGATTTGTTTTCAGGACTGACAGTATCAATCCACCTGAAGTTTCCACTTATATTCCACTGAGGACTATCCATGGGCAGATGTATGTGCTTATCCCCTCTTGTTTCTGGAGAAATATTTTTAACTATTTATTATAGAACATACACTAAAAATATTGGTAAGGGGCACTTTATGTATCTGCAAGTGTGCTGTAAGAATTAATTTGCTTAAGTCTTGCATCTTGATAGTTTCATGCATAAGGGTTAAATTTTAAAACTCTTAATGAAAGAAAAATATGAAAGGCACTATTTAATTATAATAGGAATATGTTGTGTTAATATATTTTTTGCTGTAAACCTCACTAAATAAGAATTAGCAATTGCTTTAGGAACAATGAAGACTGTAGCACATTCTCCTGTATTAAATTAGTTGGAGGAGGAGGGTATCAGTAACAGGAACCATGGATGAGGTTTCTAATAGAAAAATTCATTTAGGAAAAAATAGTAAATCAGATTGAAGTCTGAGTAAATACTATTGCTTTGAAAACTTTCTTGGTAAAAAAAGACATCATATACAATATTAAATTGTCTATAATTGTGGTGGAACATAGAGAACGTTTCAGAAGGATAATCTAGTAAAATATGCCTAACAATTATATTCAGAAAACTCCATCTTATTTCATTAACAAGCACACTAATGAGAAAAAAGCATTAGAAGACTGTCTGACTTAAAAGAAGAGAAAACCACTTCAGCATATTTAATAATCCCTTTAAAAATTTTGAAGCTGTCTATGATTCTTATAGAATACAGAAAAATTAATTCATCTGTCAAGTACTTAATTATTAAACATTATGCTATAAATTTCATCACACAAGTTTAACTGCTTGAGATTCTTTTTTTGGATTTTTCTAAAATGAGTAGGTATTACATTAACCTCTGTCAGTCTTTAGTAAAAGAAAACTGGAACAGTCTAAAACTTTAAAATAAATGGCATTCTTATTTTCAAACATGGTTAAAGTTTGTCAAAGCTAGTTTATGTTTTTTTTTCTTCCTTGAGAGAAGACCTACTGTATTCCAGGATTTTTATATTAATGCTTCAACATTAGCTGGGGTTTTAATTGCATGCATATTTTCTAGAATTTATAATTTCTGAGAAGAGCTGTTTCTTTTTCTGCAGTGATGTTATTTAAAGGTCTTTTTGAGATGCTGACACTTCTTTTCCTCAAAAGTCTTTGACTAAATTCTGTGTGAGACAATGGAAAAACTTCCATTGACCTCCACATGACTAAATTATCTCTAAGGGTGAAGGATTCCTTAAGGATGTGTTTGAGACTATCAGCTACATAATTAGTTCATATGTGTGGAGCTTCTCAGCTTACCACCATCTGGATTGTAGATCCTCTGCTTTCAAAATGTTTGTCTAATATATTTTAAGCAAGATCAGATTAGTTGAAGCTAAATAAAATTTCAATCAAAAGAAAAATAATTTGAACCTTGTTCTATAAAGTCCAAAGTTTGATGTATCTTATTTTGGATTATCTTTGAAGTTCGAGGTTTATTATTACTGTATAACACTCAAATTTCCTTAATTTAGAGAAAATGAAAGAGGGATTGAGGAAAAAAGATTAGGATAATATCCATATTGAAGATGGTTGGTTTGGTTTTGGCATTGAATAAGGTAGAAACAACTTAAAATACTCTATCTGAGCATTCTGTGATACTTAAATCCTACTGCCTTATTTAAAAAAAAAAAAAAAATTGGAGCTTTATTTTGGGCCTGAGAGCCATAAAATATCATCAAATCTCCACTGCAGATCTCTGACATCTGGTTTTGGTTTTGTGTTTATGGGGCTAGGAGCAGCCCCATGGCTAGTTGAAAACTTGCTGCTCTGTTCCCATTCTCCAGAAAGAGGTGGATGACCCAAACTTCACTGTGTGTCTGGAAAAAGATGAATATAATCAGTACGAAGTGATGTTATTCAGCATATATGGCATTCTAATAAAATTAAAACCGGAGAGTTGCATTGTAGAGCATAAACTGCTATTAATTAGTGTTAGCTGCAGTAAAACTTGGTCAACACATTCTGAGCATTGGATCTTAATATTTATAAAAAAAATTGTATGGTCAAGTCTTCAGCACTTTTATAATTCCTGGCTGTTAATTGTGCTCTGTCTTAGTGTCTTAGTGCAAGGGGAGAACTAAGATATCTCTGTTGGCCGAGAAATAAATCCCTCTCCTTTTAAATTTAGAAAACAGAACTTTAATTAGGAAAAAAAAATATATATATATACATATGCATATGAAAAGGATAATAGTTCTTAACCACAATACATATATATGTATATCCAGAAAGGACCAAAAACCAACAGCTTGTAATAACCTCTCCCTAAACGACAAGGCAAACAGTTAAAAGGTCTTTGGCTACCTCCAAAAAAGTTCTGCAATTGTATCTAAGGACAGCAGGAGGCGATGTCGTGCCTCAGCTGCTGCCCTCTCTCCCCCAGGGGATGCAGCTATATTTATGGACACCAGGTGGCGATGTCGCGCCCCAGCTGGCTGCCCTCTCTCTCTCTGGGGCTGGCAGGACTGCAGTCACCAGGTCAGCTGCAGTGATGTCGATGACAAGAGCAGCAGAAGGAGACCTATCTCCGCAGTACAGGAAACAGTCTCTCTCTCCTCTGCACGGTAGCTCCCCAAATGCCCACAGTCGCCCAGGGATGAAAATGGTCGAGTCAGGGATGGGGAGGCAGAGTCTCAGTTATCCAGTGATGTCGGACACCGCTGTGCCTCTGCCTCGCTCACTCGACCGATCACTGAGCTCCTGACATGCACAGAAAAGCACAGAAACCTGCCCCCCCAGGACTCCCTTAACTGAGCCTATATTCCCCCCTCCTTTTCTCTCTCAGGCTGGGAGAACAGAACAAAGGCCCTTGGTCTGAGTCTTTATGTCAGGATATGCATATGCAGATGCATTAGTTCTTTTGTTAACCATCTTAACAGCTTTAGGGCATCGGCTCCAAGCCTTTAGGGAGGAATTCCAGCAAGATACCAAACCACAACACTTAGTTAACAGTTAATGTAGAGTTGCAAAATCAGGACTAAAAATCAGTTCAGTGTATTGCATTCAATTTTTTTAAAATTTTTTTATTTTTTTTAAATAACAAAAAGCACGCAAACTATATACACATTTCTCAGAACAAAATTTACTGTGAGGTCATAGTCTCAGTGATGAAAACCTTTACTAGACTTTTGTTGAAACTTTTGGACTGTCATTTTTTGCAACACGCATTAGAGATATTTTGAAGGCTCTAATAAATTTAACGTAGTCTTGTTCCTGTCTAGTGAGTAGAGTATATATAGTTATGCATTCTGCCTTATTTTTCAAGACCCATGACAAAGCAGTTCTGTTACAGTTTGGGTAAATAATGTTGCTGTTGAAAGTTTCTTGGTAAATAAAGGTACAAACATTAGACTCTTGTAAATCACTTCAATTTTATATTGTCTTTAATTATAGACTATAATAATTTCAGCTATATAGACTGCTTCAGAAACAAGTTCTGGTGTAGAATGTCTAGCAAAATTTTACTTACGAGAACTTCTATAAAAAGAGTATTAAACAATAAATTTTTGCTTATGGATTTCAGGCAAATTAAAGGCACAAAAATAGGCAGGGTTTGAGCAGGTATTTCAATTCAGGTATTTCAGTTCAGGTGTTTCAATTGTAAAGAGAAAAAGGTCTTTTAGCTTTAATGTGTTTTAACCTTTTTGTAAATTAAAAAGAGATGTTCAGACAGAAGTGGCAAACACACTGCAACCGATCTCACTGGATGGGAGGAACTTGATTTAGAAAGTCATTGTGGTACCATATTTTTGGCTTCTTGGCTCTCAAACCTCACATTTGCTGTCTTTTTTTTTGCCAGAGATCATTTGGAATAGTTTATCAGCTTCACAGCTTGAGCAAAGTTCCTGACAAAAATTTGACCAAAAATAAATCTTTTTTTTCTCATGATTTTTTTTCTTCTTCCTTTTTTTATTGTCATATTGATTTAGAGTATTAAAACTTCTTTATTAATCCTTCTTACCATTTTACTTTTCAAATTCTGCCTTATGATTTTACTCTCTAGAGTTCTCTTCTGTATGCTCAAAGGAATAGCACGTTCTCATGCTCTATTTTTTCTATGAGGAGTTGGAGAAATTCTTGAGATTCAAGAAGAATAAAAGAAAATATGGATGTTCTGCTGCCAGAACCAGAAAGCTTGCATGGAGTACTATTTTAAGGGTAAGAACTGGGAGATTGGTTTTGAAGGAACCATCTGCTGGCACTGAAACAGAGAATAAAAGATTTGGCTCTTGAAGCTATTCATATGTACACTAGAAAAATTTAAAACCATTACCTCTTCTTTTCAAGAATGGTGAAAAATTCTGAAACTACTGGGAAATGTTGGCTATTTCCAAGCTCATATGTTCCTATTTGACAAATTGTACTGTTTGGCTATGTATAAATTAGACTTTTATTCTTATGAGTTGTGGTTTGCCAGTAAAAATGAAATATGTTCTACAGTTGTAAAATGCTGATCCAGGACTTCTCAAGTTAATTCAAGGCCATATATTTATCCATCAATGTATAGTGGTTCCAGTTCAAAAACACATGCTTCTATCCCAGAAACAAATTTCATCCAGAAGTCTTAATCAATACTTTCACAAGTACTAATTAATCAGTTGTTTCATGTGGCACAAGACAAAAATATTCCCATGTACCAAAGGAGTATTTATAGTTTTGGTGAATCTTCACCTTTGGAATTTGCACTATCAGAGCTAAGTCAGTATTTGAGAGCAAAGGATTTAAAAGCTATGCCTGAAGCCTTTCACTCTCTTCATTGTAGTGTGAAAAAATGTTTTATGGTAAATAGTAGTAATAATCTTCATAAAGTCTACAGTCACCTCTCATAGCCTTCGTTTCAACTAGCTACATACTTTGGGTCTAAATGTTCTTAGATTTATTTCTTATTTAGATTGAACACAAATAAAAATTTGTTATTTCTTCATGTTAAAATTCTGTTGTTTAAAACTAATCTGGCCATATTGGTGCCATTTATAATTACTAGTATTTGCTTTAGCAACAGTTGATACAATGACATCTACAGTCTAAATTTTATTAAACAAAAGATAAAAAGGTGTTTTAAAAATGAGTTTTCAAAGCTGATTGCTTTCCAGGCTTTCTTTGGATGCAACTTTCAAAAGCCAATATAATGAGCTTGAGTTTAGTCACAAAATAAAGTTCAGACATTTCCCTGTAGCTGCAAATGTATTAGACTTTTTCATTACTCAGTTAATTGCTTTGGTTATAACTCCTGCTGATTTCAAAAAAAAAAAAAAAA
>VWZF01001384.1:639605-698498 GCA_013396755.1 Sclerurus mexicanus
AAAAGTGAGTTCCATCTTCCTACTTCTTTCAGTTGTTATTGGGTTTTCCCCCCTCTTTTTCTTTTATAACATTTTTGAAACTGTGACATAGCAAGTTGCAGTTCCTAATTTCTGATCTGTGTTGGATTGCATTACATAAAGAGCACAGTAAGCATGGTAGTATATGAAGCAATTACAAACATCTCAGAATCATGAGTTTAAAATATATCTAATTCGAAACCAATCAAGCAGCAATGTGGATTACAAATATAAAGTTACTCTAGGGATTTCTGTGTACACACTGCACAGTTTTGCTGAGTGCTGGCACTTCAGATTCAGTAAATGGACCTCACAGAGTGAAACTGCCAACATATGTTGTAAGCAGAGAATTATGTCATGTGGTGTGAAGGCTAATAGGCTAAATTCCAGATAAATGGTAATGGATCTACAGGTGGCCTTACAGTGCCTGCTACTAAGTGTAGCAGTTGTTAGAGGAGAAGCTATCACCTTACAAAACAAGATGTTAGGCATTTGCTTCATTCTGTTCTCCAAATCTATTTCTTTGCTGTAAAAATATTAGTAAATACAAATCCTAATATATATTGTGTGTACATATAAGGAAATACATGCATCCAAGGAAATGACTTGAACTGCTCTAAGAAGAGGAAAAGAGCAGATTGTTAAAGAACCCCGAAAAAGAGTGAAGAGAATGGGGTTTTTAATTCAATTGAGGACAAACATTTCTGTAAAAAGATAGTCCAAATGTGCAGTGTGATAAACCAATCAACTTTATGTTAAATGAATAAATTATTTAGACAAACTGAATTGGCATAACTGAAGTTACACCACATGACTTTCCCAAGCTGTGTGCTATGTGAAGTGTAGAGGATGGAGAAGAAAAGGGAAAAAAAGTTGAGGGAATAAAAGCAAGGGTGAGTGAAGGGAAGAGCTTTGTGCTGTTCTTAAAGGGTTTTCTCTCCCTTCCTTCCTTCTTTCAAGGTGTCATAGTGATATGTGTGGGATTGAAATCTGTCCTGAGGTTTGTGAACCAAATGCTTTTGATTTCTGTGGAGTTTGTTTATATCAGAGTTGACTGTGGCTTTTTTTTGACTGACTTTTTTTGGTTTTTACTCAAATTAATGAAGTGCCATTGCATAGCAAAAGCTAATGGATTAGGTCTTGGAATATGGTGGGATGAATACCCCACATTTAGAGGCAGTGCTTCACTCCAAAAGCAGTCTGAATGTTAAAGATGTTCCTGTACTGTGAGGCTGAGATTCATTTATGCAGTGGACATTGAATGTATATAAAATCCAAAAAAAAGTACCATAGAGCCAGCCCTCTGTGCTTGTATTAGATATTTTGAGCCAAATTGCATCAATCCACAGTGGAGAGAAAGAAACGCGGAGTGGGAGCCAGCCAGGAATGCTTTCAGCGACTTTCAGGGCCCCACGAAAAATCATATTTGGGCTGTTTCCAGTATGAGCTCCCATCACACCATCCCCTGTCACTGTGTCAGGCTGGAGCCCGTGCAGGTGGACACTCTTCCCAAGGACCGCCGCTCACACTTGGCACTTACTCACCTCTCTCATGGCCCTCTTGGTCTTTATTTCTGCTAATGTCAAGTGTTCAGTTTGAGAAGACAGGAGTCCTTTCTTTGGGAGGCGCAGGCAGGCTGTCACACTACAGACTTCTACAGGCTTTGTTTTTCACAGACTGCAGTTTCCCCATTAATTCTGCAGTGCAAATGCACTGTATGCAAACCCAGTAGATTTCAGAGGTTAGTTTTTAATCTGCAAAACCCTTCCATGTTATACCATAACACAGACAATTATACTTTGATTATATGATAATCTTTAATAGTACTATGATTTTTATCCATAAAAAATATAAACTTTTATCTGGAAAACTAACAGTATTTCTGAGGCTGTAGTATGTCAAAAATCTGTTTAAAATGCAAAAAAAAAAAAAAAAAGTGTTTCTTTTCAATGATTTTTTTGCAGGCTCTTGTAAATTTGAAACTATTGTCTTAACTGGCCTGTCTGAGAAAGTCATGTTAACAGCTTTCATCTTTAAAATAGCTCCAAATGCACCTAGAATAGCTGTCAGCAGAGCAGAGATCTGTGAAATGTGTCAGACAACTGGTCCACATGTAAGTGAGAAGTGAATGTGTTAGCTTAGCTTATATGCAAAATCAAACAATTGGGGGGGAAAAAAAAAGAAACAGAAGAAGAATTATACACTAGATTTACTAATTAGATAATAAATAGATTTTCTGTGCTAAGCAACACCTGCAGTCACTGAAGCCATTTTACAGCATTCAGGTTGCATTCATTTTAATAAACAGAGATTTATACTAAAATAATTCTGAAAGGTGATAATCATCACTCCCGTCTTATGAGAAAGTACAATAATCAGTCTCTCTTCTGCCTTTACTAAAGTTGAGGTTCTTTCCATTTTATTTTGATTATTATTATTTATTTTTGTGTCATACATAACATATCCATCTTATATGTTAAAAAAAAAAAGCTTGCTGGCAAATTATGTTACTATAGCTCTGCCCCTCAAAAATTCATCTTTTCTATAGCATAATTTAGCTATGTTTCATCTTGGTGCTTGTAAGGAGAATTTGGTTATTAGGGTCACAGTTTATGTTAAAACTACATTGTACATTTAAATGTACAATTTATTATTCCCATAAAAAACTTCTACCAATAATTGAAAGGTGCATTTGCATTTTATGAGTATTTCAATTTTTTCAAAGGGAAATGGATCAGGATTAGATGTCTCTAAATTGTGATTTTATAATCTTTAAAGCAGCCACTTGGATGTTTCCAGTTGTGTCCTTGTTATTTCACATGTGCATTTTCAATGATTTCCCAGAAGAATGCTTCTCTTTATGACAGATAAAAATCATAACAGCAACCCACATCTTAAGCAAGCCTTATGGTGCCATACAAAAAAATTCAATATTGGAAGCAATTACTAAGTTCAATGAGGAAAGTATTGATTTTACTACTGGAGTTATTAATTTCAAGCAGCTCATATACTTAGGAATGTTTATTTTCCTGTGTCTTAGTTATTACGATATCGTTCTAAACACCAATATATTATACTGATGATTTTCTAGATTAGAAAGGGTGGAACTTAATAAAAACACATACCTTTGTTATTGGGCTGATTTCTATTAATACATCTGTGTACAGTAGGACATGAAGCATAAAGGGAAATGCTGCCCTGAATCAGCTAAAAAGGTGTATTTTAGTTTGAAATATAAATTAAATCAGGCCCAGTGGCCTGTGTTTCTAGCATTTCTGTATCCCAAACCATAGAATAGTGTGTTAAATGTTTTATTTAACTTGAATGTACAGTTTGCATGGAGTTTTAGACGGTCATTTTAGCCTCATGCTCTTTATGACATATCAGCTAATTGTGAGACACTTAATTTCTGTACATATAGTAAAGAAAAGGCATTTTTAATTTCATCAGCTCAGGGCTTAAATTAGAGTTTAAGGTAAATGTTTTCATTTAATTTATTGATTCTGTTCCAATTTAGGAGATTACCCCATAGCTTTAATTCACCCAAAGAATCTCACTGGGGAGATTTTCAAAGGCACAAATAGAAGTCAGACCACTAACTTCCATTGACTGCTGAAAATTGCATTACTGCCTTCTCTGTGGATACACAAAACCCAGTTCCCATTGTTCTCTTAATAGGAAAGAGCATCCATCTTTCTCAAGTAGGCTTTGAAAATGTTGATCAAAGCAGAAGAGGCCAGATGCTCACAGTTTGCTATAGTTCTGCTCTGGTCAGTGAATTATTTGCACCATTTGGGACACAAGCCATGTCATTGCTAAAATGATTATCATTTACTTAGCCTCCTAATAAAAAGATTCAACACTGAAAAATTAAGTTTTCCCTGAAAAAATGGAAAACCAAAAATGTTTTAAAAATCAATTCATTAACACCAATGCAACTGCCTGTTAAAGTTGTCCTTCAATCAGGATTTTCTTTATTCAATTGTGAGACATTGACCTTCATTCTTGTTCTGAAGATCATTATGGAAGCACTGCAGAGGAAATGCCCTCACATGCTTGGATAAATATATTGTAATGCCTTCACTGCATTGCAATTTAGGTTTGAATAATGTTGGCAGATGCAGAAAAAGTATAACCCAACTCTTATACCTGCTTTTACACATTTCATCAAAATTCTTCTTCTCTGCCCATCTGCCAAAATAGTTCCCCATGCTTCTGGTGCCACCCACCCTAGATAAAATTAGCTGATTTTATATTCCAGCATCATGCCCCACTCAGCAAGCATGTGTAGAAAGCAATTTCTTTTCTTAGATGAACAGAATGAATACCAGGAATATCTTTGTCTTTTGAGATAAATTTCATGGAGTTTTGTGTACTTGGCAGGCTGGCTCCACTTCCTAGCTTTTTTGAGCTGAACTATAACATAGGGCCAGCATTCAAGTTTTATTACATATTTATTTCATGTTCCCTACTCAAAATCAGATGCTGAGATAATGCCACCCTTGCCTTGGGTTCTGGTCATCAGTTATCCACTTGTGTTGGCACAGTTCTCGGCTCAAGTATCTTTTCCTTTGCACCTCTGCCATGTGATACCCCATCGCTGAGCAGGGGTTGGTTAACCGGAGATACAGAATGAGATGCAGAATGATAAGTGGACGGTATACTGGAAAAGAGAATAGTACACTGAGATGGAGAATGAAGAAGTCAGAGCTTGGCAAAAAGGAAAATAAGATCTCAATAAAGAGCCATTAGCAAAAAGAGAAGAAGTTTTAAAAGCATAAATAAGAAAAAAATGAGACAAGCTCTGTCTTTGATCTCACGGTCATAAAATGTCCAGGCATTCTGCAAATGCTTTCTTGAAGCCCACTAACATTATATTTAAAATGTGTGAGAAAAAGTAAATATAGAAATGCAAATTAGGCAAGACAGATTAGCCTAACAATCATTTTTTTGAAAAGCAGAAGGCTGACGACAGTTTAGCAGTTTATTTTGAGAGCTGAGTAGGATGGCATATTTTTACATTAAACAATATTCACTTTAGTTTTCTTCCGTTTATTTTTGTCTGAACATATCCTTATAATTCTACACCACTCAGTAAACAGTTCTACATTTGCCTGAATTAATAGGATAAATATTGCCGGTTTGTTAGAACAGATAGTGATAAATGACTTGAATACATTAAATGTGTTTGGGACATATTTAATCCATAAGTTTGATGTTAAAAGCATCAACATTATCTTATAAAATTTCACTGTCAACATGATCTGGGAGGCATTCTTGTGGTGGTCTCATACAGCTTGTCATTTGTGCTAACACAAAACACTGACTATGTTGAAATATCAGCTCACGTAGAACTGTGAAGAAATGTTAGTTGTAGTTAAGCAGAAAAATGCTAAATAATCATTAGAAGAAGGCATTTTCTGGCCCCTGGTTTGAGGTCACAGCAGTAAGAGACAGAGTGCCTTTAAAAGACTGAAGTGCCGTGTTATGAGGTCCTGAGAGCTCTTGAGAAGTACTCAGGTTTTTTGCTGATGTAGTGCCAGAGCTATGGAGGCATATTGAGATGTGATGCTTTCCTGAAAGCTGTGCTGTCTTACTAATGGCTGCTGGTACTTTTTGCTTTTAAAGAAGTAGTTTTGTATTGTGTAGAAGCAATTTGTGGCTGTAGAAGGAGTTACCAGTTCTGAGATTTCTAGGTTGCTTAGGAAGGATGATTCTTTTGCCCAAGTGCAAGTTCAGAGGCATCTCATAGGAACTCACTTTGCATTCTTAACAATAGGTACTAAAAACCTTCCCTATTATGTGTTCCTGGATCAGGTTTTCTTTCATTTACTTCTGGATGGACTTAAAGTGTCTTCTGCAAACAAAGAAAAAAAAAAATGTGTTATAAGAAAAAGGTAGAGTTTCAATTCTTGCTTTTCTCATACTAGCTAGACCAGCAATGGAGAATATCTTATAAATGATATAGTAGTTGCTGTATATATAGTAGTGTTACATCCTTTGTCTAATTCCTACTCTTCTACAGTCAGATGGAAAAAAATAAGTCCAGTAAAATTCTTTGATCTCTGTAAATGTTTTGAAGTCTCTTTGGAAAAAAAAGAATAAGTCTGTGTTACCTTGAGGGCATGAGAATAGATGGCAAATTGATAAGGTGCATGGGTAAGCAAAATATACTTTTCTCCTCAAAAAACCCCAGATCATCTCTTTTCCAATTTTCATTAAGAAGAACTTTATTTCTTGTTAATTGTATATAAATAATGAGTATATATATAAGGCTGGTTGCCCCAAACCAAGATCAGTTTACCCAAATGTAACTTTAGGCAAGACTAAGTAACATGAATCAGAACTGCTTTTTAATCCTTACTAGAAGCATGAATAAATAGATGGTCTTAGGTACACGTAAAGATTTGTACATGTAACCTTTTATGAAAAACACCTTTGTTTTCCTCTACCACCAAAAACTTAAAAGGTGCTAGCAAAATGTATAATGTTATAGTTGAGAATTTAAAGGCTCTAAAGTGAGGAAATTAAGAAATAAACATATGCCCTCATAGAAAAGATGACTTTAAAGACACAGTTGTCCTGGACCATGAAGTCTTTAGGGGAGAGGTAATGTCAATTTATATGATCATACAGTGCTGAGTGCACTGTTGGTGTTCTGTAAGTAAATAGAGAAAATAACAGGTATGTCAGAATGGTAAATTTGGCATATTTTTTTTAAATTTTATGCATTTGGATGATTTAAACAAAATGCTGAGGCAATGGTACACTCCATGAGCTACGGAAAGTCTCAGGGTCCTTTGTTCAGTTGATGTATTAATTAGTTCTGTATTACAAGCAAAACAAAACACCCTGCCAAGCTGATCTGGGAACTCAACCGTTTTTCCAGGCTTGCAGGAGGAGAACAGTGTGTAGGTCTGCTCCCCACACACACTGCTGAATTTCGTGTGTGTGCCCTTCACGGAATTACAATGTTTTCATGGCAAACATTGCTGTATCTGAGTTGATCTCCCCGGAGTTTTTAGTCATAGGGGTTGCAAAATAAAATTTGGCTAATGTTTAGCTTTAATGGGTTCTGTGACTGTTGTCCTGTTGTGCCTCAGAGTCTCTGTATGTCTGCCTTGCAGGGGCTCCCCGATAGTCACCAAATTTAGTTTTTCTTCTAAAATGGGAAACTGTTGCAGAAATGCATCAAAGGTAATGTAAGAACTGTATGTGGCAGCTGTTTAAGGATAGATATACTGCAGAAATAGGGACTAGCTTTGCTTTGCAAACTGGCTAAATGTTTAAAATCCCAGACCCTAAAGGGCAGCTCATTACCCTCCACAGTAAGAGAGAGCAGATCCCCTTACTCATGGGTTGACCCAGTCCTAGTGTGACTTTCAGGAGAGGATGACTCATGAGCCTGTGCTGTGATGCCCAGCCAAGCTCTGCCTTGTCATTCTGTCCTCCTTCAGCACTACAGCATAACGTGACTTCTGTGGTAAAAAAGCTTTCCCAGGTTACCAGTTTCCAACACAGTCAGTGCTGTGTTCTTCAGAAGCGACAGAGATGTCCCTGCATAAGGAATTGGCTTTGTCATTGAGGAGTGGAGAAGGATTTCTGTGGGCAAGAGGGCCGACCTCACAGCCTTGCAGGCTTCCAGTGGAAGAGGCTGCAGCTTTCATCATATCCTTGTGTATGGATGCAGAAGAAAGTTCTGTCAAACCCTCCCTGGAAGCCCATGCCAAGATGCTGTAGAGAGCTCTGCTACCATCTGAGATGAAGTCTGTAATGAAGGGAGAGAGAACTTTAGAAAAAAAAGTTCTGCTTTTTATGGATAAAAAGTTCTGTGGAAGATTCTTGATCCAAGGAAAGAACTGTGCAGTGAATTGCCAGACTTTTATCTATGGTGCATTAAACCAGAAATTAAAAGGCTGGGTCATAATGAAAGCTGAGGAGAAAAGAAATGAAATATGTCTGAAGATTTTAGAGAATGATGTATATTAAAGCTAGATAGAACTAGCGTAACACAGACCATAAATTCATTTTGTAGTTTTACCTCCAAGTCCTTATCTTCTGACTGAGCTGTAACATATAAGTCAGGAAGGCATCCTTGGTGTAACATCTTTAAGTGGTCCACTGCATCTTAGAAAGAGTTGTCCACCTGGTTAATTCCAGAATTAATTATGTTGCTTTTGAGTAAGCTTTCAAATTGCTGAGGAACTCACATGAGCAGAAATTACACAGCAGAAAGTGAAACTAGTTAAATGAGCTATAAAACTCTGAATCACACAGGAGCAGGACACCTTTTATTGGGTTTCACACCTCTGAATGCTTAATCGTTTTGGTTTTACTTGCTATTGCTCCAGTGGGAAGGCAGTGGACTGGCATTGCTTCGATGGCAGTAATTGCCCACTATCCTGCCAACCAGCAACATTACATGAGGCACTCTGTTAGACAGTGTGATATAAACACTTTTCGGGTGATGCGTTTCTCTCTGTCTGCCTGTGTTTTTTGTGTGAACGAAAAATGGTCATTCATGAGACACTGCTTTGGGCATCCCTTCACACCCATCACGGTATGAGGTGGCATTTCTGAAGGCAACAGCTACTTGTCTTGTGATGGGATAACTGGATACGACTTGTGCAGAATGCCCATGCAGGGGTCTGTGTCCATAAAACTACCCTTCCATCAATCTTGTAAGATAAAAAGCTGTCTGGCTACAGTTCTGAGACTTTTCCATTAACTCTGTGTAGCACTGCCTGTTAGACAAAACAAACGTGGGGCTTGAGGGCTCAGCCAATGGCTGCTGAAATACCAATCTGATGCACCAGTTTACTTTTGCACAGCACAAGGCTCAATGAGATTTGGATCTGGGACCAAATAAAGGATAACAAGCACTAACTTGCTTACAAGTTAAAGGTTTACAAGACAGGGGTTTCTTCTATAAGGCAGCACAAATTTTTAGCTCAGATTAACTTTTTTCGTTCTGGAATCCCACACTTTGGTTTCTGTGGGTTGTTTTGTTCCTTGAAAATCTTTCTCTTCTGTCCTTCAAAAAATACACTGCCAACTGCAAGATCACAAAGCCTTTCGGTTTTGGTGCTCAAAACTGCAGCTGTCATTTGAAAAGTAAATTTCGCTACATTCAGAGTAAACTGCACCATTCCACATTACTGTTCATGCACTCCTGAAGGACTGTCTTGTGCTAACTGAGGTTTTTTCCTTTGCTGTATTTTGGTGCAGTGAACAATTGGTACATTCAGGTGTCTTACATAACCAGTAACATGATGACTCATCCTTAGAGAGTGATTATTGACACATTTCCCTTGCATGAGTTCAGATGGTGAAGGATGCTGTTACAAAGTGCTTTAAAGAAAGACAATCTGAACTTCCTAGCAATTTCTTTTTATGCTGTTTGTTACCACAGGAGTTATTTTTGCTATGGGATAAAGGCCCAACAGCATGTATAGGAGCGATGCTTCATTGTTCTTCACCCCATAGATGTGACTCTTGTTGAATAAAACGATCACAAAGAAACAAAAGCTTTACATCAAGAATTTCCACTGATTCAAGGACATGGTGAGTCTCCCTCCGACACAGTGCTGGATCCCTGTGCATAAACCACCACCCCTGGTCATCTGCCCAGGGGGAACAGTCACACAGGGGCTGCTGGGGTCAGAGAAATCTGGAGGCTGCTTGTAATGTGTTATCATGTGGGAGGTTTGGCAGGCTCTTTATATCCTGTGCTGTAAGTGCTTTGCTGTTTGTACTGAGCACAGTTAACCCAAATTGAAATATGAGCACATCTCCCAAATTTCTCCAACGTGTCCAAATGAAGAAACTGATCGTTCTTTTAAAAGGTTTTGTAGATAACTACTTTAATATAACTTTAAGATAGAGTATCTCTGTAGTCATCTGAGGTCTGCCAGCTCTAGGTGAAAAAATTCCTCCTGACCTCTTCTGAAAAGTTCCCATCACTGGCATGATAACGTCTAGAAATGAATGCCTTCAGTTGGTCACACCTCAACTGGTCATTGTTGAGTATTTCAATAACACTAACCATTTTGAACTCAAATTTTGGAAACAGCAGTGGCTGTGAACACTGTAAATTAATAGATGCATTATTAAGACTGAAATAACTTAGTCTCTTTTTTTGTTAATTGAAATTATATCTAGAAATTTATTCCTTTACTTTATTTAAAAAAAAAAACCCTTAATGCTGCATCTCAGTTATATCCATAATATCTATTTAACAGAAAACATGAAATGTATAGGCAGATCAGCTTGGAGAATGCTATTTCATTGCTGTTCTATTAAAAAAACAAGTTTTACTCTTTTATAAGTAAGTAACAACTTTAACTATTCCTGAGGCTGATGATGCTAAAGAACTAGATATTTTGCAGTTGCTTTTATTGAATATAAATGTAGGCTTCATGCAGCCTAAAGCCTTCTGTCACCGTGAGTGAAAAGCCCTCTGGTCTTATTATAGTGATTTTCAGCTCTCAGGATGAAGCTTTTCTGGGTCTTCACAAGTCGTATGGAATGATTTCATAATTCTGGTGAAAGGGTTAGGAGATAATTTGTGTTCCAGTTCTTCCTTGAGTCTGTTTCAATCGCCGCGGGGAAGTTTGTGATCTGGCTCCCTGGAACGGAGAGATACAGGGTTAAATCTCTTCCAACAGCACTGCTGTCAGCACTGCAAGCACTGGAGTCTGCTTGCACTGGGCTCTGGGTGCCCACAGGCTGGTGGGCTGCAGGGTTTGTGGGGTAACACAGATTCTGTACAGAATTTCTCAGAGCTTCTCTTACTGTCAGTGAACTGTTCCATTTATGCAGCATCTGCTGACAGAAACCTGTGTGGGAGGTGGTATTGTTTGTGTTATTTTCCCTAGAAATAGAAGATACTTATGCTGAATAAGACACAGAGTTACTGAACGGCTTAAAGGAAAAAAAAGTTTCTTTTTTAAGCAGTTCTTTCTCGTCTTGGGTATGTTATTTTTTTGCCTTTGCCCTCCCCCCTCCCTTCCTGGGTAGGGGGGGGGAGCTTGACAAACTGTTTTTGTGGCCATTGATAAATGTAATGAGATTTTGAGTGTCAACATTAAAATGTTCCGTGTCATCAGCTCTGTGAAACTGCAGTGAAATATGGAAGTGAGGGAGAAAAAACTCCTCCGTTTTCAGCTTGGCTGTGTCCCCTGCTAGGGTGCTGTGGGGAATGTTGATAAACACTGGGAAGGGCTGAGAGGTGGCAGAGGCAGGTGAGGAGCCGGTGGCTTCTGAGGGACCACAGAAAGCTGCCACTGCATCTCCTCCTGCATCTGAGTGCCAGAGGCTCCTGGTTAGGGGAAGCCTTTACAACTCTTCTGGTTTTGCATTCCCTGGATAAAGGAAATAAGCGATGCAATGGAAATTTTTAATAAACATTTCTAGTAGGAATAATGTTTTACATCTCCCTCTGCCTCTGCTGAGTAAGTGCTGTTAGCTCCAATCATTCAGTACTAAGTCTTCTAATTCATCTCTACTAGTACTCCAGGTAGAGGTGATTTTTTGGTTTTTTTTGTTACCTGGCATGGCTGTGCTGTCACTGCTGCTGCTGCTTGGGCTTGTAGACATAACTGCTGCCGTGGACGTCGCGCCTAGAATAAAAGCGGGGTCAAGGTGGAGAGGTGAAAAGAATCGTGAGTAACCCAGGCTTTTCCTTCTCTTCTCAGCTCTCTGTTTGAAGAAATGTGTTAGGCCTCATTCTGCTGTGTAATTCTTCCTCTCTGTGAGGTTATTCTTTAATAATAGCCTTAAGGCCATGTAATTGAAGTATTTAAATTTGCATGTAGAAAGCACGGGCCACACCTTCAGTACGCTCCACACATCTGCAGTACAGTCCTGTGTCTCACTGCAAGCTCTCTGAACTGCCTGTGCTGATTAACTCCTCTCCCTCCAGAGGATTTGAGACATCCAGCCCGTGCCTTTTCCATTTACAGTCGGAACATTTTGCACGCTGTTTCATATGTTAGCTTTGACAAAGGTAGTGAATCTCGCAGGTCTGCAGTTTGTGTAAAGGAACCTTGTAAACCCAGTGATTATACTGGGTAATTTTATGGATATAAATGAGCAACTGCAGTTCAAATTCTACAGATCTAGAAAGGGGGTTGTAGTGCATTTGCAGCTTGTGCAGGGTTTATCAACGCTGCACTTAAAAAGAGTAAAGAACATTCACTATTA
The DNA here is from genome assembly GCA_013396755.1 of Sclerurus mexicanus. Taxonomy (NCBI): domain Eukaryota; kingdom Metazoa; phylum Chordata; class Aves; order Passeriformes; family Furnariidae; genus Sclerurus; species Sclerurus mexicanus. Next base: position 651,828 of record VWZF01001384.1, read on the forward strand.
GAAAAGGAAAGTAGATGAGTCATAATATTTGGGAGTGTGACTTCCTACTGCATACACAGCTGCTTGACTAAAATAACCAGATGATTATTTTCATTTAAAGGGCAACTCAGTTCTCTCTGACATTATTCTTTATTCCTGTCCAGCTATTTATAAATAAGCATGCCCATGATATGCAACGTAGTATTATGATTGTGTCTGTAAATTTTTGCAGTGGTTGTTTTTTTGTTTATAAGAAATACTTATATTGAAAAAAAAAAAAAGGAATATTGAAAATGAAATGAAGGACTTCTTTTTAATTCAGCTAAATAGGATGTGGTTGCTTGGAAAACATATGTGACCAAAGTCCCTAAAATAACCAGAATCTGGAGGGGTGGTTGTTGGTATCTCTGGGATGGGTATTGTCTTGAAAGAACTGTTACTTGGTAGCTGAGATCTGCAGCTTGAGAAATTTTTGTTTTTCCTGAAGTATGAACATACTTATCAATAAATCTGCAGCTTCACTCAGTCCCCAGATCAGAAGCATCAAGGAAAGGTGCTAGAGTGAGTGGAACTGAGATCTGCATCCTCCACCTACAAGTAATTTACACCTAAAAAATACACTGCCCGAAGTAGTGGGCCACTAATATGTGCATAGGTGATGTACAAAAATAACACCATGTGGCTTATAAATGTATGAACATTATGACAAAAAGAGCCATTTAATTTAATGGTTGTGTAAACTGAGGCACAACTGAAATGTGTTAATTGGAATTTTTCCACAGTATGTTTCTTGCACAGTACAAAGATCTTCTAAAATAAGTATCTGTTTATCTTTTATGAAAAAAAAAATGCCATTTCTCGGAGTAAAAATACTGTATATTCTGTTTTGATTAACTGACTTTCAGGTGTTTGGAAGATTGTAATTCTAGTGTTTTGTCTGATTTTTATTTATTTCCTCTGAAGAATTGAAATAGATGGAGACTTAGATATTAATGTCCCTCAAAAGCATTAATGAAGTTAATTATTTTGGGATGACATTTAGGCACAGTAAGTAAATTATGCAAATATTTAAGAGTTTAAGATCAACACGTCTTTGGAAATTGTTTTGCAATGATGATAGATCGTTTAATGTCACCTGTAGTTGGCTATTAGACCTTATGGATTCAAATTACTTCCTTTCTTCTCTCAGGACAGGGTGGTCTCAAGCCAGCCCATTAGCACATTGCTAATATTTGGTAAAAGGAAGAACAAAATGCAAATTAGTTGTTACATCATCTTGATATTGTGTTACTTAGTTGTTCACTGTGTTAAAAGTTATGGATCTGAATCCCTGAAATTAAGAGCAAATGTCTAGATAAGACTTTAGTGTTCCTTTTATTCTCACTAAGAATGACAGAAGAGATTTTTTTATAAAAATGCCATTCAAATTGTGTACTATTTGGCTTTGCTATCCATGATGTCAAAGTTTCTCTAATAGCAGAATGCAGATATCATGCAGAGCCGATGCTATGAGAAGTAGATATCTCCTTTCTGAAAAAGGAGAAAGCCAAAATGTTGTGTGATTGTAATTGATGGAATCTTTGTTGAATGCTGTTAATGCTGTATTTTTGCCCGTCGGTTGACAAAGTAAAAAGTGCTCTCTTACTGATTTGTTTTTACACATCATAGTTAAAATTTAATAAAAAAATATTCCAAAAAGGCTTATGATGGTGTAATATGTGTTTTTATTTATTTGGGGTTACACTTGTATTCCATAACCAAAGCCAAAAAAATGTGACTTTAAATGAAAGGGGACATGGCTGTTTTCTGTGTCTCTTAACTGGAGTTTTCACTAAAGCATTCATATGTAATAGTTTGAAATGCTCTAAAAGTATTTTATATTTACAGTGTAGAGAGATTTCAAAATAGTTTTGCTCCAAGTGGTCTTTTAGAAGATAGAATAACTTTGCAGTTCTTTAGATTCTCTGTGATGCTCGTCCAAAAATGATCTTGGTATATTAAGAGGTGTAAGGAGTTGTCCAGAAAACAATCAAAAGTTTCATTTCTGTGAGTGGTATTTGCTTTATCTGAGCTTGCACCTCCTTGGATGAAGCTTTGTTCTTTACATTTCCACAGAAGGGTCTTGGAGCTGGCAAATTTGAGCCTAGTTCTGCTCCACCACAGCTCAAATGAGTGAAATCAGATTTGGGGAGAGTGGGGAGAAATGATCATTTCTGACAAATACAACAACTGCAACAATAAAATAGTATGGAAGGAAAATAAGGGGATTTATTCCCATGTGAATCTGTACTTTTTGTTATAACAGCATCTGGGTGGGACAAGGTAATATTAAAATGTTTAAATATATAAAGAATGCCATTCCTCAATTGCTTAGGCAATGATGTCTTCTTCTGGCAGATTACTACTTTTTGTATTCACTTCATTTTTAAGAAAGCCAACAATTATTGTTTGAATGTCTGTGTTTTATGACTTATATGCCTATGATTATGTGAAGTAGCACAAAAAATTTTCACTGTTATTTTGATACTGAAGTGGCAAAATATTAAGACTATCTTACTATCTCTTAGAAAACTGTATTATAGAGCAATACCATGATTATTATTAATTGCTATATACCGCATATAATGTTTACACAGAAGCTGTAAGAATACATTTTCTGACATTCATAACTTTTTATATGTTTTGTTTTGTACTATATGTAATTTTTTTAGGTAAACAATCATATTGTTTGATCTGTGAATAAAATATATGTTCTCATTTTATTGAGAATAAAATTGCAATTTTTTGGTCAGGTTTTGGTTGTCATGTGTAAAGATCAGAATTTAAAGTTGTGCCAGAGTGAATTGCTGGAAGAGAAGTGTGTCTTTCATATTTTTGGTAGAAATAAAATTATCATGTTGTAAGGTTTTAAAAGGAATTAAAATTATTCTTTCTATGGTTTGATACCTATCGTATTTCAAGAAAAGAGCTCGACATCAGCATCATTGGCTTATTTGCTGTAGCTGGTACTAGGAATATCAAATGCCATGGTCTTTGTTTAGACATTATTATTGTTAGAAATGTCACTAATATATCACTCGGCAGTAAAGAATAATGATGCCTGTTCTTTCTGCTTCTTTGTGGGTTGCAATGTGTGTACATATATACAGATCTGTATTGATACATATGTACATATACATAGGTACATGTAGGTACAGAAAGAGCTACTTTACTCTGTTAAAAACTTAACAATCTTCTGTTGAGGTGCTAAAAGCCTGTCAGCAACGTATTAGTCATTTCTCACTTCCCAGTCCTGTGATTTCTAGGTAGAGGGAATATGCTGAAATTGTTAACTTTTCTCCTTCTAAAAATGTTGTATTTCTGTTCACTGATTAGTTGATAGGTCGTGAATTTATTCTGGTATTTGATACTCCTAATTTTTACCTATATTCCATTGATAAAGAAGCATAGTCCTAATTCTGTTACAATGCAAAATCTAGCTGTTTCTTTACAAGTTTCCTCAGACTCATCTCAAGTTAGACATGTTGAAGTGTGCACTGTGGTTAAACATTGCAAATTGTTCCATGGTTTATATTTAAATATCAAATAAATGGTTTTTTTAGCACTGTGAGCCTGATATGGATATACTGATCATGCCTGGGAGGAGGTGGAAAGCCCACACTCCCTGAGATGCCCCGTAGCGTCCATCCCTGCCAGGCATGTCTTGTGCCTCCTGTAACACCTGGCAGAGAGGAGCATCCTCTGCAGGCACCGTGGGGCCAGAAGTGCTGGCTTTGTGGTGAGGTCCAGCCCATGCACAGCTCTGGATGTGAGGGTATCTGGGGACAGAGGAGGCAAAGTGTAGTTACCATCACCTGGCTGCAGTGATTCCAGACATACTTTTTCCTGGAGGAATTTTAGGATGAAGTGTGCTATAATGTTCAGGACAGGTAGGTTGCTCTGCAGTCATCATCTCCTTAGGCTTTACATGACACTGGCCAGGCACATCATTGTTCTTGTGCCCATCTCTCCGTGTGGCAGTGACCACTGGGATCCCCAGGAAAACACTCCTAGGAGCATGCCATCAACAAGAGATTAATTTCTCTGCACAGATGAACTCTCTTGCTTCCATGTAAAAAAGTGTAAGGTAGAATGCTAAAATTAGTGTTCTTCTAAAGAAAGCAGCAAGTTCCTTATAGAACAGAATAACACATTTGTTCTTGAACAGCTAGAGTAGTCTTTGATGTTCAAATTTGCTCTTTTGTTACAGTATTTAACCCTGACGTACCAAATAATTTTAATGTGTTAGTTTGCCTGTTAATATTATCATCTTCCACTACATTCTTCATTGGGAGCTTTAAACAGAATAGCAAAACAAAATTGTTTAGTGAGCTTTGGTGTCAGAGTGTAACCAGAAAGGTTTAACACAGCCTTTCATAACCTTGAGGCCACTTTCAAAGTACTTTTTTTTTTTGCTTTCAGATAGCTGTATTTCTTATAAGAAATTTACTTCACACAATGGAGGAAAGTTTTTTATCACAGACATTTTAATGTCAAGTAACTCGGTATCTAAAAAGAACTTTGAACAGGGAAGATAGTTGATTTGAGATGCTGGAGCTTTTTTTTCTCCTTAAGTAGATGTGGCTGATAAGAAACTTAGAGGAATGGTGAAAGGAGAGATTAAGAAAAGAAGAAGAGATGTTTTTAAAGGGAGAGAAAGAGGAGAGAATTAGAAGCAAACAAAAAGGTGACAAGGTGACATTTAAATAGCTGAAGGCTGAAGGAAAGTAAAGCAAAAGGAAAAGAAAGATAAGAAGGAGAAAAGAAGAGAACCTGGAAGAGCATAAAACAGTTTCTGCTGTTACCATTTAACTAATTTGCAGTTTCTCATGCCAACTGCTTAGTCTGTGGTATTAACTTCAGTGTCCCACTTTCATCATACTGTCTGTAGCATCTAGGAAATGACCTCTTATGTTGAGAAATAAATTTCCTTAGAACTTTAATTTGTCCAAGTTATAAGGATAAAATGACTGTTTTATTTTAAAATTGCTTCAGTAAGATTTTATGGTAGAAACCGAAATGAGATGACGTTGATTCATAAAAGCATAAAGATTTTTGAGCAATTAAAATTTCGAACATTTGGTGCCCCAGAACTTTTGACCTTTAATAAATTTGAATGGAATTGAATTGAATTTCAATGTACAGTGTAGCATATGATAGATAGTCAATGAAGCTGCTGTGAGATTATATTTCTGTAACACACTCCACAATTTCAAGACAGCCCTTAAGTGATTTTGAAGTACTAACATGAAGAGAAAAAGGCGTAATTTTTGTGGTCCTATTTGTTCTATTTTTGTGTAAATTTATTTCATTATACATTTTTAGAAACTTTAATTTTCATTTATTATTTCCAAATAAAAAGAAAGTGCCTTTTTTAACAACAGATAATTTGCCATTTCTCTTTGCAGGTTTTCCTGTACCATCTTTTAAAACTGGCCTGTGTATTTTCTCCTTTATATATATTTGATGATGATTTATTTTAAATCACACTGTAGTCAAGTCTTAAAACACTATATGTATTTCCTAACAGCTACAAGAGTGACTTTACTTTTTTCTTTTTTTTTAATTTGTAACCCTTTATTTTAGCTGTACACTAAGGACAATGGAAGAGTTAACACAATTCCCTCCATGAACTCCACTAAAATCCTCAGGACTGCATTCCCTTTTTTGCTCTTATCTTAGATAGTCAGGCTCCCCAATAATTCATCTCCCTCTGCCTCTTTGCTTGGAGATACATGGAATCATTAGGCATAAGTATTCAAAGAGGAATGAGGACCACCCAGCACCTAGATAAGCAGTTTATGGTGCTCCAAGTCTGCTTTCCTGCCAAGAGCACCATTATTAACTCCAAACACCTAAGAACATGATTAAGAAGTCTCAAGATATAGAAAAGAACAGTAACAAACCCTCTCATTCCTCTTATGGTGATCTTACAGCCTTGCACTTGCACTCAGCTCCTCCGTTTTCAGGCTGTTTCCCAACACAAGATTCAAATAGTCAGTGCTCACCTCCACAGCCACGAGCTGTACTGGGACTCTGGTTTGTGTCCCCCTGCTAGTGGAACCCCTGAGACGTGAGTCACAGGTGCACTGCTTATGAGCAGGGGAGAAACACCTCTGAATCACAGCCACTTTATCTATTGCCTTTTTCTCTTCAAGGAATGCTTTCCTTTTGGTGGCCTTTCTCCTCTTCCTGTGGATCTGAAATCCCACTGTCACCTTATTTTCCCATATCCAGCAAAAGGAAAGGAGACTCTTAATTCCTCCATATCCCCCAAGGGAATAGGAACTGTGTTGCCTGGGCATGTATTCCTAAAGAATATCTTTATCCCTTCATCTCATGCATTACTTTCCCTTTTGCCTTTCCCTTGTACACTCTTTCTCTACCACACCCTCTTCTGGTGCCCCAGTTACCATTTTTAAAAGCTTTTTCAAGCTTTTCCAATCCATTACATCTTTTCCAGTACCTTCTGTGAGTATTGCCAACCCATGTGGCAGCGGGCCCTGGGCAGCCCTGAAAATGAGCAGCCTGGTATTGCTGAGATCAATGTTCTAGTCTATCCTTGGGATTCTCCTTCATACCTCTTGGAGAACTGAGGACTTGACTGAGATTTCCACCATGAGAGTTACTTTATGTGGTTCTCTGAAGTACCTGTTGACTTTTAGCAAGATGGAAACTTTGTGAGTTGGAGGTTGAAGGATCAGGAAATCTGACTGCTATGGCCTAAGTTCTAGTTAGAACACAGCAGGGATTTCCTTTTAATTTTATTTTTTCTTACAAAAGTCTTGATTTCTGTATCATGAATTGCACATATGTGGGTCTATGGGGGCTGTTTTGTTTACACAGGTTCTGTAGGTCATGATGTCTGTCCATACCTGTCTCAAAGCCTTAAGAGTGAACGAGATACCAGAATATATTGGCACCTTCTTGAGTCAAAGTGCTTTGGTTTTGCTTATTTTATTTTTTATATACTTGTAGTTGTCCAGAAAACAAGTGCAGATTTAGTTGTTAATTATATTTTTATAAGTATTAAATATTTTTATGATGTGCCTTTTGTTTGGTTTGCTATTTGCACATCCTTAAAAATGAACTGATTCATCACTGTCCCACTTCAGGTCTCCCCTCCAGTGAAATTATTGCTTTATAATGAAATTACAGTGGACTACTGATGTTATAAATGTGTCCCTCTCATTAGAGATGTGGAAAAAAAATCCTTATGGCAATGAATACTCATAGAAATATTTATTTCTATGTAAGGGATTAATGAATGAAGATAACAAAATCAAGTCTAGATAATGTTCATGCATTTTTTAGAAACAGAACTCAGTGTCAGCCTGGAGGTATTTCTGCATTCTGAAAGGATGCACATAGGAAAAATAGTGAAATAAAACAATAAGCATGCAGCTTGCTCTACACAGACAACCTCCAGGGTAATATGAACTTCATGTTTTCTGGGCAATCTTTGGATTTTTGTTTTAGACTATAAAAACATCAATCAGACTCTTCCAAAAGTGGAAGTGGTTGATAATGGTGCATTTCTTTCTTTTGCTATTCCAAAGCTACAAGAGAACAAACTCAAGACAATGAGCTGTTGATCAAATGCTGAAGAACTTATGAGCTCAAGTTTATTTTCTAAATGGCTATTTGTTCAATGGCCCCACCAATGATGTTATTTTGCTTGGTTTTTGCAAACTCCCCTTTAAACTAGCTTTCCTCACAACCATTTCCTCAGGAATGGCTGTTCTTTGTATAATTATCCGCATTTGCATTGTTCTGAGTCATAAATGAGAAGCATTTCAACAGTTCTCATTCTCTTTAAAAGTTTGCAAAACAAATAGGCACCAGAAAGTGTAGTATGTTAGTTCAGGGACTACTCACATACTACCTAAAGAAACTTTATAAAGAGATGAATGAATGTAGATTTTACAATACATTATGCAGCATTTGTTCTTCACAAATATGTAGCTGATATTTGCTAGGAATATATTTATAAAAATCGGCATTACTTCTTAGATAATGAAAGAATAGATGAGATCATTTATTGGCCATCACTGGTTTTACTTGGTAGTGTGATACAAACTGACTAAGGCAAAATGCCATTTTTGTTCTGCAGAGTGCTTGGAATATCACTGTGTTTCCACTAAAAACTGGATATAAAACAAAAACAAACCAAAAAATTAGGATAGTCACATGCAACAGAAATAATGAAACTTACAGAAGTGTGTCTCACATTGGGAGTTTTTAGTATCTTTAAAGCACATGCATGGTTTTAATTAATTCCTCTCCCATACTCTTTGTAGCACAAACCTCTGTCCTTGGCACCAACTTTTCCTGCAAAAAGGACACTCATAGACTCTCTCCCTCCTACCCAACCTCCTGTTTTCCTGCTGTGTGTGAGATCCTGGTGTGTGTGAGAAAGTCCACAATACAGGGCTCAGTAAAAATTGGGCAAAATAGAACAAAAGCATTTTTCATTTGTGTACAACAGACATGAGAGGAGGTAGGCACTGGCCACTCATAGCTACTAAAAGTTTGAATAAATAATAATTAATTTGAATAATTAATGTGAAAAATACCTGAATTACAAAAATTAAATCCTGCGCATGCTGTCTAGTAAACCTTTGTGTGAAAGATTGTGATGACTTGAGCTGAAAAATGTAGCTGCTACAACTGCATTTATTTGCTATTCTTTTACACATGTTCAGAATCAATCCGTTTGCTACTCTCAATTACATTGCCTTTCATCAAGGTTTTTATGTGTTTCAGCCTACCCAATGGGCTGAATTGTCAAGCTGGGGAATTACCCCTGTGGAATGTTTCCTCTGATATATTGCAGTCCACAAAAAAGACTTGCTTTTGTTCCCTGCATTTTTATTTGTATTTTCTCCTTAACAGGCTTTGCTGAAAGGAGCTACCTTCTGGAGGTCTTACTCTCTTTCATACCTTCATCCTTGCTCTACCAAAACAAATCTTGACTCTCACACAGTGCATAGAGAAGCCCCTTCATGTTTTGGGGCTACCTTGAGTATATTTAGCTAGTGCAGGGTGAGGAGACACGTGGGGACTCCAGAGAGTGAGTAGGAAGAAATGTCTCCCAATTGCCAACCCTGCTTTTAATGTGTGAATTAGAGCCAAGGAGGCTTTGAGAATTTACCTAAATCCTTAGTTATGAAACTCGTTTTTCTCTGAGAGATTTCTGCAACAGAAACATAAAACACTACAGAAAAAGTAGGGTATTTAATGAGAAACAGATGGGGCCTGTGTATTGTTAATGGAGAAAGACTACTGTTTTGTGTAAAGAGAAGCCAACACGTAACATTAGGAATAAAAACAGAGTAGGTTACAGGACATTGTAACAAGATGTTAATTTTATGCTTGGTGTTTAAGATATTACTCAAAATGTGTTTTTAACTTACTCTGCCTAATATACAGTCTCTCTGTATGTATTCATTAAAAAAAACCAAACCCAAATCTTGAAGTAACTAATAAATATATGCTCCAGTTTTTTGTTATTTCTAGTTCTTTTGATAAAATTCTACAATTATACTCTTTCTTTGTTAACACCTGTTGTCCCTTTACAACAATATCCAAAGACAATATTTTTCTCACAATCAAATTCTGGTTGTTCTAACATCTGTTGGTGTGATTTGTTAATGTTTAGGTACCAATAAAGTTTGGGGTTTTTTTCATTTGTGTATGTGTGTGTGTTCAGCAACATAAGAAGAATTTAACTACTTGTTTCCTTGAAAATAAACTCTCACTGACTTAATTTTTCTTTTTTCTTAAAAACCACTGGGAATATTACAGTTTTACATGTCAGCTACTAATGGTTTTATGTCCACTATTTGATTTAAAAATCACATGGCCCTGAATGGCAGTGTTTGGGTTTTCTTAGCAAAGCCTGCTTAGTTTCGTATAACACTATGACATTAATGTCTTCTTTTTAATGACTGTAAACATTTTAGTTTGCATTTTATATGCAGCACCTTTAAGCTTTAATTGGACATCTGATAGTCTGTGTATATAAGCACCTCCCAGGTACTGTGGAAATTGTAGACTGAGAAGCAATGATGCCATTGTGCTGGTGGATGCGGACTTGAGCCTGTTTTGTCAGATTGTCTCCCAGGAGTGTCTGCTGTATTTCAGAAACCCTTTTTGTATGAACTGTTAGAGAAATATGAAAATGATGAGGCAGGTGCCAAAGCAAATCTCTGACATACATTTTATCCCACACAGATTAGAAAGTTCACATCTTTTTTGTTGGTTTTTTTTTTTTTTAAATCTTAAATATTAAAATCTCAGACTGTAAGTTTTGTAAGGTTAGATCTGTGACTTTTGATGTATGCTCAATATATTATCATATGTTGTTAACTGCTGCTCATCATCGTGTTGCTGTAGATGCTTTGGTCTATAACATATCTTATTTTTGAGGGATTCATCCTGTACCTAGAGAACAATAAATGCAATTGATTTGTTTCCTGAGAGATTCTTTGAGAAGTTCTTCCCCTTTCCTCCTGCAGCTGCAGCACTTTCTGCTCTGTGAAAATGTGTATCATCAGAATGAACTAATTTTCCCTTTCTAACTCATTGTCACTACTCAAGAAACTGTAGGAATTGTCAATGGTCACCTAACAGTGCTGCTTCAAAAGGCAATTTGAAGAGTTAGCTCATCCTTGGATTCAGGCTTTTGTGATAGTATTTTATCAGAAGCATTTTGTTTCTGAATATAGCGACCTTGCAGTAATTGTACTATCTAAAGACAATAACTGATCCATTTTATTCACATCATTGCCAGGTGCTATAATAGTTCTGTGTTTGCTGTTTTTACTTCATGAGTGAAGTCAATGATAGACAAAGTATGTATGAGAATTTGAAAAAGCCACACAGAAAATTTGTAGTCTTACAGTTTCTTGTCATGAGATTCTTGCTCATAAGAACAGGGTGTTACTAAAAAAAAGGAGATAAATTGATATGTCAGTATATAGTGCAAAGTCTATATATGGGTATTCTCTTGTACGTGTTTTTGGCTCCAGAGATATTTTATGATGGTTACTGACAGTGTTGCCATATGTTATGAGCAGCTAGGGAAATAGGGTCAATCCAGAAATATCTGGGCATATGTGGTCTTTTGAGGACATTGCAGTAGAGGTAGAAAGCAAATGTAATTCTGGTTTAGCTTAAGCATTTCTTTATTGATAAAACTGCTTTGGCACGGTTTCTGGTACTAGTTCTTTATAACTCTGTGTGTATATATAGCAGCATGTTGTCTCCTGCTGTGCAAGAATGCTTTTCAGTACCTAGTTCTTCTCAAAATATTAGCAGCTCATGACAATGAAGATAAGCAAGAGAATAAAAATTTAAGTTACAGTTTCAGAACTTAAGCAGCTCTGCAAAATCTACAGCAGCTTTTTCACGATGGAGGAAAAAAGTGTTTTCTGTGGACTATAGAGGAATCAAATGATTTAACGTTTTGTTTGGAGTCCAACAGACCAGATGTATAAGTCAATTAAGGTAGTAACTAAATAAGGGTGGTGTTTCTATAAAGGCTGAATTTAGCCAAACTATCCCAAAGCTTCTCAGCAGAGAGTTTCCTTTGCAGAAGCCAGTAAAGGGAGCCTGGGGAAATTAAGCTCATTAGGGTAAAGTTTGCCTTTGGACCACTCAGTGTGCAACAACATTTTTGTACAGCATGTCTCTGCTGTGGGCTTGGGGTCTTCAATGAAACAGAAAATGTCCTAGGAGCCAAGAACATATCTAGGAATACGTAATTCCAAAGCAGCCAGGAAAAAGGGTTCTCAGAGGCAGGGAAAACATGCAATAAAGCATGTTTCTTTGGGAACTGAATGCTTGATCAGACCAATGTCATTGACATGTGCATATGAAGATTTCAATTACACAGTACTGTACCAAGACCACCTTAGAAAATCTGAGTCTCTGGGCTCTTATAAAAAGCCCTGTTTTGCATTTAAGGGATATTACTCACTAAGCAAAAATAAGGTATTAGCAAACAGTAAATCAAGTTTAAGATTACACACAGCAGTCTCCATCACTTATATAGAGAAGGAAATATTTTAAAACGTAGAATGTGATGGGAAGTAGTCTGCCCAGTACAACCTGCTCAATGGTTGAGTATTTACCAAAGGGAATGAATTCTTGTGTGACAAAACTTGAAAACAAACTTATAGTACTTGTAAAGCACGGACAGCAGCATATACGCCCCTCACATATACCAGAAGCATTTAGTCAACACTTGGATAATTGTTACTTTCTCCAGAGAAAAGAAGTCATAAACTATAAACTAGGTTTCCTTAGTACGATGAAATGAGGCTATGGAATAAAAAACAGCATAAAGAAACTGCTCATTAGTTGGTTAGAGAAGATCTGATACATATATTTCCAAGCATGCTATGCAAAATGTTAGGATTAAAGCCCTCCGTTTAGTAAAAGTTAGACAAATATAAATAATAACACACCTGCATGGAATCTTGAAATATCAGCCTGTGCAGCTGTCTGTTTTTCTCAGCAGCTTCCACAGTAAACTTGATTTTTTTTTTACCTTTAACTGAGAGCAATCTAGTTGCATTTTATAGCGACTGACTTCTCCTATGAACAGGCAACAGGCATAACAACTCAGTTTCCACCATTATATCAACGCAATACAAGATTGTTTTGTGACTGCTGGCAAGGCCAGCACCGCTGTTACCAACAAAACACAGATTCCAGGTTCTTCTGTGATATGTTTTGCCCCACTCCTAGGATTAGCTGCCCTCAGTGGAAGGCAGGATAGAAATACCTCATTCATGGGGGAAGCGTCACAGCTGCTTTAAGCAGTGCCTTGTTACACCACCTTAGTTTCTGTTTAGCAAAAGTCGCCTCATAACCTCCCCAGTTTAGCCAGTCTGAGCCCAGCTTTGCCTGATGTGACCCTTAATTCTACTATTTCTTTAGAGTCGAACTGTTACAGGGAGTCACCAGAGAGTTTTGATCTTGCAGGTAAATAGAGCCCAAAGGCTCAAGTCTGCTAAATGTGTACACAGAGATGGGGAACACGATGCCAGCCTGACTGTGTGGCTGATTATTTGTGGAGTTCTTGGAAGATATGTTGTGTTTGTACAGGTATGGTATTTTAAATAAAAATGTCAGTGCCTTGCAGCTGAGCTGCACCTACTTCAGAAGGTTAACATTTGCAGTAAAATTATAAACTGCTAAAGAATAAATGGAAGCTGCCAAGCACATTGAATGTGATTCCATACTCAAATACTCAAAATGCTACTAATTTAATCAGAAAATGCCAGAATTCAGATTAAAGATCCAGCATTTGGTTTGTCTTGGCATTATCCAACTGCCTTTGATCATACATCACTTATTCTGCTCTCTGAATATTCATAAAGGTGTGTTGAAGTTCTTTGCTTGCCACTGTCTTGTTACTACAGTACTTCAGCACTGCAGTTACAGACTCAGGCTGCAGTCCTGAAGTGGGGAAGTATTCATAGAATAAGTTCAAATTAGATTTTTTTTTTAAATGCACCCTTTTCTCAATCCCTTGTGTCAGTGTCAATGTCTGACAAAAATCTCGACAGCTCTCCTATACCAGTTCTCTGTCTTTTAAAAACTTATGCAAACTTTTTGTACTTCTTCAGCCCTTTCACAGTTTGTGCTGCAGCATCTGCGAGAAGCTTGTGTACATCCATTCAGAAAAATGCAAATAGCTCACCTTACAGTTCACTTGTGCAGTCTAATTATTGCTGCACCCTCAGACATTTTTACACATTCTCAGGATATAATTTCCAAGTTCAGGGAAAGAAGCATATTTTCATAGAATAATAGAAACATTTGGGTTGGAAAGGACCTTTCTGTCCAACTGTATTTTGTGTATTTAGTGTATAATTTCATATTTTCATACACTAACAGAACCAGTAGCTTCCAGAGCTATGTGGGCACAAGTACTTGCTGAAATATATGGTTAGGGTAGATTTTATCTTCCAGACTACACCTGCTCCAGTTATTCAAAGGAAACATACTTGTGTGCTTACTAACACGGAAAAATAGTTCTTTCATTCAAAACTAATAAGGCCATTTTTGCTTAATTAAAACCAGTCACTTTCATGTGGGATGGAAGAATGGAAAAATACCAAGATCTCGGTGGTGAAAGTTCTTAAAAGTTATTTGTTCTTGGGAAAAGGGCACTTAAAGGGAGCAGTTGTTCAATTTTGCCAGATTGCTACTTTGGTTGTTATCAATAGTATTCATACATTTCTGACAACCAACAAATTCATTTGAGAGTTAGAAAGTACAGAGATTAGACTGAAAGAAGTATTGTGAACTATTTAAAGAATATTTGTTAAGAACTTCAAGATCATTGGAATAGTAGACTGTACAATGCGGGCACATTCATTTCAATGAGATACTTTCATTACTGTGAGAAAGCTTCGGTTTATATTTGCCCTCAGCCTTAGTGGTTTAACTTTGTGGTAAAATGCATGTATAAAAGTAAAAAAAGTTCTTAATTCTCAAACTGTTAATGAGAAAATATTTCAATTTGGACCTGAGCCATTCAAGCTACATAACTGTCAGCTGCAATTGTTATTCTAGTGATTTGAAATCAACTCTTCATGCTTCACAGGTGCAAAGAAATTTTGATTAATTTGCCAAATGTGCATGCATAGGCTATGAGTTTGAACTTAAGAAGGATGATCAAAATAACGTAGAAAAGTTCCATTTGTGCATTAATTCTTTATAATGCCATTATTCACGTGTAGTATAAAGTTACAGTATAAATCTCACTTTGTACAGAATTTAGACAGAATTTATTTAGACAGTTGCATTGTAACATCTGAGGCAAAAAGCTTTCCATGTTCCTGGTGCAGAAAACAGCTCCCTGAGTTCTTCTCTCATGGGAAATGCCAGTAGTATATTCAGTGGGATGAGTATCAGAAAGTATGGATCTTAAACAAGAAGTTATCTTTTTTAGATAAGTTTTATAAGCAACAGGATTCATATAATCATCAAATCTAAAAGAGTGGTGATAGGGAAAGGAATGGTTCAGGAATTTTCATGCTCTGCAGTAGTTATATGTCCATCTGGATTCTGTGTTCTATGAAGGAGAATGAAAGACTGCTCTTAAAGTGGCCAAATGTTTTGATTCACAGCTATGAATTGTCTTGAGTCCATCTATGGAGAGAAATAAATGTAAGAATACCCTCAGACTGAAGTAATAAACTCCTACTTGTCATACTCGAAACTTGCATCTGATTTCAATAACTATAATATAGATTGTCACAGATCTTTAAATTACTTCTACTGTCAAGAGTTCAACAGGCAAATGTGTTGTCAGGTGCCATTTAAAGTAAGTAGAGAGGCTGTCTATCCAAAACATAACCATTTCTGGGCTAAGGCTGCTGCATATGAGATGACAAATGGCAGAGTAGATGGAGTGTACTCCCAGTTACGGAGTAAAAAGAGGCCCCTTCCTCAGCTGGCAGGAATGGATTTTAATGATGAGATTGATTTATACCAGCTGTGGATCTGTCCCACCATTAGAAAAGAGTGGGAACAGAGACAACGGCCCATCAGCAGCCTGGTCTTGCAGATTTTTTTAAAGATTTCGGAATGATGTAGGAGTTGAAGGTAAGTGTTATGGAATTGTTTTGTAAAACAGTGATGTAGAAACATAACTTATGTTATGAAAATACCGTGTGATGTTGTTTGGCTTTCACTCTTAGCTTTCCAGTCTGAACTTGCTTTGTTCTTGAGCAGGTCTTTTTTTGTTGAGTTCTGTAGCCCTAGTGGTGATGCTTAGCTGGGGAATGTTTGTAATCCAGTCTGAAGACTGCAATCAGTAGAGTTACTGCAGAATTGCACTGGGAAACAGATAAAACAGTTTCAGAAGGAGGAAACCTTGATGTGTGTCCCCTTGCAGGGGCAGGGGGAGGAAGACACTGCAGTGGGAACAGGTTTCCAAGGTGGTTTTCTCTGAGGAAATAATAGTATTGTTTTAGCCTTGAGTTGCTAACTTAAATTGTCATGGGAACACAAAGCTAAAATAACTTCTTTTTTCTTTGTTGATCTTTAATCCTTTTCTCTGTCTTGTTCAAACTTCTGTGGTTAATGCTTACTTTATGGACTGTTTTTGGAGTTTCTTTTCTTTTTTAATTTTTTTTTTTTAATTTTACTGCCATCTTACTTTGGTTGCAGGGCTCTAGGCATGGCGAGGCAAACATTTTAGCATAGCATATGGCATATTTCTAGCTCTGAGCTTGTCATTCTAGAGTCAAAACTTTTGCTCTTACTAAGTCCAGAATATTGCAGTGAGCAAAGTCACTTCTCTTCCAAAGCTTCCCCCACAGAGCTTTAGGAAAGTGGTGTCTTTGAGTCTTGCTGATCTTATTGAAGTGGGTGAGGTTGCTGAAATGCACAGCAACCCTTTTGGTTAGAAGGGATTGAAGTGTACTTTGTGATTTTAACATCTGACAGATAAAACTAGGGCCCTGTCAGCTGAGTAAGCATCATACAGCTCAGTGAAGGGCAAAGTTGTGTCTTTGACTGTAAGGTGGGTAAATTATAATTGCACTTAGCGTCTATGTACTGTGTGCGTGTATGTACTGTGTTCCTTATCATTTTATAATGCTCTATAAATACGATGAATAGTTGTACTACAGGTTCTTAAAGGATAATGCATGGCTGTATTAGGTTGCTTATATTGTGAAGCTATAGGAACAGCCAGTCCTTACTGTACTAGAAAATCTTCCCTTATGCTTCCTACAAAAACATTCTTAAAAGAAGTTCAAGGAGGTGGTTTCACAACACTGCTGTTTCTTTGGGTTTGTTATTTTCCAGCTAAACGAGGCATGTTTGCAGGTAACTGGTTTGGGTGTGAGGTTTCTACATGAAGATGACTAAGGATCTCTTTAGCAATTATCTCTCCTAACAACAATTTAGGATAACCTGCTGGTATTTTGTATGCTGTTTTCTTTGTTTTGTTTTTAGCGTCAATATCTGCTATCTCAAAAAGCATCTCTAAATGGTCGTCAGAGTTTTGTGAAGCATGAGATTGACCCTCCTACTTCTGAGGGGCACTTGTCTGTGGCTACGCCTTCATCCTTCATCACTTTCTGCTTGTGATGATACTGAATCCACTTCAGTCTTAAGTTGGGAATCAGCTGTTCTGCAGTGTGTGTGGTATAGTTACCACCTGGCTTGCTGGTTTTCTTTTTTACTTTGGTTGGGGATTTTTGTGCTGTAGTAGTCCTTTTTGCATACAGTGTGATGGTTTTGCAGTGCATGTTTTAGCACTGAGGGATTGGGCACTGGAGTTCAAAATGACAGTTCTTAAATCGTATTTCTTACCACCTTGGAAAGCAAATCACAGTTTGCCTACAGGGAACAGTGCCCTTTAATTCTGAGATATCTTTAACGCCGTCAGAACATTCTTCCTGGCTATCTGTAAATCTCTGCCTTTAATGTATCAGCATTCTTCGTATTCACATATGTGAAAAGTCTGTGTTGAAACCAAGTGTTTGGTGGTCTCGTTAATGGCATTAGCTTACCTGGGGGAGCACAGGTTCCTTGACTTAAAGTAAACAAACAAAGTTAGACTTGCTATTCATAACACTAGCAAATATCCCTAGCCTATCTACCAGTTTGCCTCAAGTGAAATGGGCAATGAGCACTGTTTACATATTCTGCTTTAAGGTCACTTTTGAATGCTACTTTGTCTTCTGATCCCATTAGCAATGTAATTAACTCTCTTGAAGAGCTTCATCTGGTCGAGGGAGGGGATCTCCTTCCACTGATGGTCAGCAGGTTTACCTTGTTTTCCATTTGAAAGCATACCTATTGGAAAGAGTCTGTCAAAAACCTCTACGTAAATAATCTGTTTAAAGGTATCTTGGCTCAGGCAAACAAACTCTAGGAAGCTGTAAATCAAACATCAAGGCCCAGATCTCTGTTGCAACATGAATATTACTAAGTTTTTAAGTTAGTTTTGTGGAACCTGAAACTACAGAGACCATGTATTTCTGCAGCAGATAACATCACTGAGCTATTCAAAGGGGAAACTGAGAGCTGTGAAGATATGGCTGTTGTGGAGGTAGATAAGGAGAGAAAGAGCTGGGAGACATGGTGAGACTGGGCTTGATGAGGGAAATGCACCAATGGAAGTTGCTAGGTGATTGTGGCTTCTAATGCACTTTGAAATATATGCTAGGCTATCCCGGGATGCTGCCTGTTCTGTGGCTAGGGTCTAAGTACACGAAACAGTACTGGATATCCTCGGAAATGCTTAAAGAATGCAATGGAGTTCAACTGCAACGATACTGGGCTTAATTGTCATTCCATGTATGAGCAGGGTTCACAGTTAAATTCTATCTATAGTTGCTGCAGAAGCTGTCAAGAGAGGATAGGTAGCACCTTTTAAGAACGTGGGGTTTTTTGTCACTATAACTGGTTTTCACAGACCTTGATTTTGCTTTCTCTAGTACTGAATGCCAAGTGAATGCTTTGGGTAGCAAAGATCCTTCCTGAAGAGCTGTGATGAAGGCCAAGATCCCTGGTCCTTAATGGTCCCCGTGCACTGTCTGGTTGGTATAAGCAGTGGAAATTAAGGATTAGGGTTGGAATGTAGGCACAGAGGATTGTGCTTCATATAGCACTTTCATTCATTCTGGCTAATATTAGGAAGTACAAGACATAGGTCTGGGGCACAGTTCAAGGAGGTGCTACTTGCTGGGAACTCTTTCAAGTGGCCTGAGCAAGGAACAGAGCTCTTGCATTCTGTGAGCATGAATGTTGCATTCTCACAGTTGTCATAGAGGGGTTATTTTCAGTGAAACTGAAATAGGTCATCCATCCAGGTAGTCTTTTTGAAGAATTAAGTTTTAGCTGTGATATAAACAGATTACCTGTTTCCTTATGACAGGATTGTAACAATAAGAATGGCATGGTGATCTCTAAACAGGTTCAGCTAGGCTGTAGGTCTTCCTCAACATATCTCCATTTTCTGCAGCTCGCTGTTTCCTCTGTGATTACAATGCTGGCAAATAGTGGAGAACTGTGGAAGTTGGGCTCCCTGCTCCTTAGTGTTATTGCAGAAAGTCAACCACTGGAACATGAGCTCACCACACTAAATTTCTCAGTTTTTCTTTTGTCTTTTCCAGACGGCTGAGTAATTGCCTGCTCTCTTAGGTACAGAGCCTTGTGAATGATTGTCTTGTTACTTGCCTGACAGATGCTAAACCTGCTATAAATTAAGTTGTCTACTTGTTTTACCAGGCGAGTGGGGCTGCATTAGTCAATAGTTGAGCTAACGGAGAAGCAAGGTTGGAATGTTCACTGGTACATGAACCAAAAACTTGGTCCTGCAAGCCTTCAGGGACTGGGTTTGTTTTGGTTTGGTTTTGTTTGCCCCTGATGATTTTGTGTGGAAGCTGATGCAGTTCAAGTGGTAATATCATCCCAGACTTCTCTCTATCATTGCTTACTAGATGGGAAGCCAAAGAATTGTCGTGAACGGGCTGCCTCTTTGCAGGTTCCAGCACTGCCCTTAGCTGATTCAAGGCAGATTATAGTGCAGAACTGTTGGCTAGGTTTGGGAAAATTGGTCAATATACTGCATAAAGCCACATCTGACAGGTATTTTCTTTCACACATAGACCTGTCTACTTGGCTTTGATAAGATCATTGAGCAGCCACAGTAGTTCCTAATGAAAACAGAGGTTGGATGCATCGAAATTGATGGTCTTCAACTTGTTCTTGTAAGTGTTCAAGTTGCAATACTAAAACCAGTTGAGGACTAATATTCAGCTTTTAATCATGACTCTAATGTCCATTTTGTCTACAGAACAGTTGCATTCTGCAGAAGGCATTGATTAGGCTTCATCGTGAAACTATTCTTGTACATTTGCTGTGTCCTCAACTATGTTTTTTACCAAGCGTGTCATTATCCTTCCCACAACAGAACCTTCTGGAAAGGAGCAGAAGCTTCAGTGGGGAAATGGAGGGGGAGCTTTTGCAATTTTAAATTTCTCACAGATTGCTCAGGGTAGCAAAACAATGAATGTTTCATTATTACCACAATAGATTAAAACATCTGCAATAAATAATGCTGATGGCTATTTGTGATGGCACGAAGTATTGTTTTTGTTCTCTTTTATAAAATTACAGCTCATTAACTGTCATAAAGCAAAGATACCATAAATAAAACAACTAGTAGTGTTTCATTTCCCAGAAATGTGAAAGCCTGCTGTTTGAGAACTTTGAAAAGTTTGTTTTCACAGCTGGAACAGTCAAGTAATGGAATATATTGGGGTCTGTCACTTTTGTGGTCAGAGAAATTACAGACAATTTTGTTTGTCCTCTTCACAAAGCTAATATTGATCTTGTCTTGCATCTAATCATGAAGTGCTTTTTATTTAGGCCACAGGAAACCTGTATTGATCAGCAAGCATGTGTGTATATATACATATATATATTTAAATACAAAGTAATTATAAAGGGGTTGTTATTTCCAAAAAGTAATTGGAAAACTTAGCCTAACTTTCACTAGGCTGCAAACCATGGAGTAGTTGCCCAGATATCCCCACACCGAACCCCATAACTCTTATTTGTAGTGGTGTTTTAAGAAAAAGCCTAATCTTAAATGCAAGTTGTTTATAATAATCCAATTGGTCCTTCATCAGAGATCACCTCATCTTACCTGAGATCGCAGGTTTATGTGCTCTCAGTTTTCAAGCTGTGAGAATAGACTTGCAGAGGTGCTCTTACCTCACAGATGTGCAATGATATAGCTTCAGATTTGTTTCCAATTTATTTGCCATGAGCAGGCTTCTACAGGGAAACAAATCTGTTTGAAAAGTAAAATAATTAGAAACATACCTTGTTGTCTCAAGTTCTGAATGATAGTTCAAATTTCCAGACCCAGATTTTCTCCTGTTGGGCTCAGGATGTGTGACAGATATAATCCTGTGGTAGTTATGGGATAGCTAGGAATTTTTTTTACTGGCCAAGACATGAGCCACATTTGTGCTGGAGCTGCAGACTGCACACATGCTGTGTCTCATTGTGGGCTGAAGTGTCCCACAGCTGCACAGTGCACAATAGGAAATCCTCTTCTGGATTTAACATTTCTCAACATTAAGGTTAAAGTTGTGTTTTGGCGTAGCCATCTGTATTTTGAAACAAGAGGCTACAGCACTCTTTGTTCCTGAGGCAATTTAGGATTAGATTAAAAAAACTTGTCTGGCAGTCTGAACTAAAGTGCTTACTTGCCTGCAGAGTGTAAGTCTCTAGTTCAAGGTCCAGCAGACATGAGATGACAATTTTTTGGAGATGGGTGTGGTGGGTTTTTAACTTTTTTTTTGGGGGGGAGGGGGGTTGGGACAATGAGGGAGAGGAGGGGATGCTTTTCTTAATGCATGTGATGAAATGCTTCTGCTGCTACAAGCAATTGGCATTGTAGAATTCTCTTGCAAAGATGAGGCTGGAAACTAGCAGGAACCCAAACAAGTTCTGAAAACAGTATCTTTAGGACTGCACAGAAGAAGGGAAAGAAATAAAACCCTGAGCATATCTAATAATAAGTTACTTCTGGCTAAGAAAGTGCTAGTGGAGTTTATCACCATATACAGGATACTGGTAATTCCAGGGAAGTATCAGTTCTGTATTGAAGTGCCAAAAGTTTCTGGGACATCGGTCTGGGAGAGGATACTTGGCTTTTTGATCTGATTTACTGATCAATCCTCATCATAATGTTTGCTCATCACTTTTTCAGACCATGCCAATATAGAAAGATTTTCTAGATTAATTTGGAGTTAAGTCCATCTTGCTGTTAAGATGCTGAGATGGGATTGGGAAGTTAGAGGTATCATTTTTTCTTGACAAAGAATAAGCCCAAAGTGCCTTTAAAGGATGAGGAAGCCTATTTGATAGATGTAGGCTGTCTGCATTTGCTTCTGCTAATGATGGTGATAATCCCTTGAAATTTCACTTCAGGATGTGCTGCAAGGATATTGACTCCCTCTTTTTCTTCCTCTAGTGAACTGCTTTGATTTTTGGAAATGTGGGAAACCTCCTCTTGTGATTTTTTAAAAATAAGGAAAAGTTTTAGCTTTCCTGCCATTCAAGGCAGAATGGAGCACTCAATATTGGTGAATTTAATCTCAGTAGAGTTTTTTGTTTGTTTTTTAAATTAGGATGGTGTATCCTTTCTATGCTATGTTTTTAAAGATGCATGCCTGCATGAGGAGTTTAATACAGCTTTCAGAAAGAAAAGATTTTTATAGGCTTTGAAGTAGGAGGTTTGACTAAATGTTTCACCTTTAAGTTACAGGGAGTAAAGGCTGGAATAACATGAGGGTCTATATTCTCAGCAGCATATAGCTGTATTTCAGAAAAAAGCAGTCTATTATATGAAGAGGAATGATACATGTGGGGATCACAAAGTAGGGTGTAATTTGGGAGGGATGTATTTGTAAGGGTTTTTTTCCTCTCCTTTCACCTTTGCAATAACCAACTTTACTCCTTTCAGTCTTATCACAAATTCTAGCTGTGCTGACCAGGTACGCTAGCTGTAAATACACACAAAGAGATGGTACACAATAAAAAATATCTGTGCTGAAAACAGAAGCTGCTTCAAGTGAATGTGTGAATGCTGTGCAATGCAGCTTTAGGCAGCAGCAGTGGCTGGAGCTGTGGAAGCAGCCTAGTCCCACTGCAACTGGTCTGAGCAGGGACTTTTTCGCTAGTTCTAGGTCTCCAGTGATTCAGCTGTTCAGAAATAGTCAAGATATTTCTGCATGCAGATCAATAAGATATGGTGCAGTGCACATGTTTCGTGCTGTATGAAACTTGGCAAGACCACGTGGAATAGATTTTAGTGGTCTGAAACTTTTTGAACAAAAAGAGCATCTCTCTTGCTTCAGTGGTTTCACAGCCTTGTTAAGAATTTCTGATTTCAGAGATAGAAACTGGATGCACATTCATATCCATACTTACTTCAGCATTGGAAATGTGCTCATTACAAATTATTATCACTGCTGAGAAACTTTATATCACATGAACTTATTCACCATTTGGTAACCTTAAAGAGTCATTTGCTTTTCATTCCAGAAGGGCTGTGAAATATGGAAGGAAAGTGTCTCTAAGCAGTATCCTGAAATGGCTTGTCACTGCAGTGCAGAACACGTGAATCTAAGGAGAATTTTTGTCTGTGCTGGTGTGATACACAACAATCCCAAGGGACCATAACTTAATTTACACCGTGAAATGTGCTAGACAACCTGCCCAAATTGGGAGATCCTGGCACTGAGCCTTCTACCTCTGCTTGTCGCAACTGTTCTGGACTTATTTTATCTTCTGCTATCCTAACAGATAGAAAGGGAGTAATCTCTAAAGGAGCACTTGTTCCTACTGAGCAGTCTAAGTGACATCTGTGAGCATGATATGCAGACGCAGCAGTTCCTGTTCGCTGCAGAATGTGAGTGCTCATGACTATTTGCAGCTAAGGTTGACTGAGGACATTTGAAACAGTGTATTTTGCATCATGAAGCTGTTGGATTTTTCTTTTATTCATGTAGCATCCCTAAAAAACATTTTGCCTGGTGCTTGGAAGAAACCTACAGAGAAATCACATGGGATGCAAGAATGTGTGTGTGTGTACACATTATATATATATACACACATATATAATAAAAGTACAATCTGACAGAGCTAAGATGCCTAAAGACATAGGGCTGAGAAGTTATAAATGGCCAAGTTTGCACCTTAATAATCCTGGGATGCCCTTAGATCTGAGGCTAACAGACTAACTATGCATCATGAAGAATGTTAAGTCTCTAATGATGATAACATATCTGGAATGATTTGTAAATCAGCTCTTTATGATGTGTACAGGACACTGCTCATGGTAACACTTGTAGTGACTGTCTACTCAGAAATGCAGACTAATGAACAAAGCCAGGAGTGAAGAGTTTTCTCAGTGACCTACAGATGGCAGACTGATATAACAGATGAGTGACATGCTTGAAGTCTGTTTCTCTCTATATTAGAAACATAGTGCACCCTATTTATGAAGGTTTTCATGGAGAAAGAAGCTTTAATGGGGTCACTATAAAATGTAACACTTTTGCACTTTCTTGCACTAATTCAGAGTATGTTTGCGATCTTTTGCTTTGTGCTATAAATTTAAAATAAAATTGAGTCCAAAACCTCTTAACTGGAAATGTTTTAAGTATTATTGGACTTGCCTAAAGATATTGATAAATGAGCTTAAATTTTTAAAGATGGGCATGTATAGAAGCATATATAGATTTGCTTGCATGTAGTTTATGCTTTCAGATTATTCCATTTTCTTAAGAATGTTGCACTTATTTCTGCTGACATCCTACTCATTTTTTGTATAAATCAAGACTGTTTTGATTTTTTTTTCCTTTTGAAGACACCAATAGATAAAACTTATGGTTGACTTTTTTGATCATTTAATAAAAAGCCAAAATTCCTTAAGAAGCTTTTGGTCTGGAAGGGAGGAAGAATTGTAGACACAGTAAAGCTTTTGTTTTCCCTTCCTCTTGAGCACTGAGCTTTAGTGGATGATTTGATACTCTTCTGCATCTTTAGCTCATAAAAGCTCTAATTCCAGAAAGGGGGGGGGGAGGGGAAGGCAGCAAGCCTTTTCCTTCACTTGGAGAAAAAGAAGTTATTGGAAGGGGAAAAAAAAATAAGAAAATGTAACTTTTACTTTGTTCAGTGAATATCTAAAAGAAAAGAGATTTTAAACTCTGTACTCTTTCAAGTGGACTTTTTGTATAGAACATCATTAAAAAGGAGCTGGGAGAGAAAAGCTGTTGCAGGTCATACCCTTTCCATATTGTTTTTTAAATGGCTAATGGATAGAAAATCAAACTTGCTGTAGTTCAGTGCTTTAGTCCTCCTTTTTTTTTTTCATGACTGTACAGTGAAATAGGCATATTTAAAAATATTGTCAAATATGGAAGTGATTACAACCTGCTGTGTAAGGCTCTACTCAGGAAATTGAAGAACAGGGGCTTAAAAGTAGTCCCCAAACAATGGGCTTAACAGACCCTCACAAAATACTTCGACAACTTTTTTTTTCTTTTTAAGCTAGAAAATACTCAGTTTCAACCAAGTGACTGGAAAATATTTTGCTATATTCTTGAACTGTTTTCTATTATGGAAATCAAACAAGCCTTCATGACGGATTACTCTCCAGGCAAGGGGAAAGAATGCCGGCTGAGGCCGCACGCAGGTCTGTGGTCTGTGCTCTACTCTGCTGTCACAGCTAAGCCTGCCTGAACTGTCTTCTAATCCACAAGTGTTATTCTGGCTGTTAAAAACCTAGCAAAGCAAAAACTCCTCTGTTTGGCATTTGGGCAACATATATTGAATGCACAATGTGGCAGGAAAGTTGTATGTGGTCTTTCTGAGCTGCTCTTGCTATGTGAAACCATGACAGAGTGGAGTCATGGTCTGCTCTGGCACCTCTGCATTATCTGTTGTGTGTATGTTGGAGTGGGGAAAGAATAAATTTCCCAGTATACTGACTTCAAATGTGATGGGAGAGTGTCTAGTTGCATGATATCTGCTACAAAGTTGAAATGTGGAAGAGGCTGCAAAGGTTGCTGCTTAACTTTCCTATCTATGAATGTAAGAGCCTTGCTATCGCTGTCATAAGATAGATGTTATTTGAGAAAAACTGTTTTGAAGGTATGCCTGTACTGGAAATCCACGGAAGAGTGCTGGGGGATTGGGGTTGAGAATAATGATGCTTCATCCCTAATAACAGGGTGACACATGCCTGGCTGCTGGATAGGTTGCTTTTTGTTGGTTTCTTTATTTTTTTTTTCTTTCTTTGTTTCTTTTAAAAACTAGAAATTACATGCAATTGCAGAAAAAGGGGGGTGGAGAGGGGAGATAATCTTGCTTTGAAAATGGCTTCTGTCATGACACTAAGCTTTGCTGTCTCCTGAGGTTTCTCAAACGCCAAAGCAGCAAATGAGACTAAGTAATTAAATGTGAAAACTGATGAAATAAGTTCTGTAAGTCTTTGCTGGCTCATGGGAAGGGGCTTCTGAATCAATGCGAAGGTGATGAACTGGCATCATACAAAGCAAAGAGCATACTGAAACATTTTATTTTAATGAGTCTGTAGTCTGTGACTTCCAGCCTCAGAACTGAGAATTCAGGTGGCTAAAGTGGGACTTGTATTTTCTAAAAGCTTGAGAGAGTGTGAGAAGAGACGGGGATTCTGACCCATTTTCTTTCTTCTTCAGACTGCAGAAACTCTATTTTGTCTGCTGTGTGCCAGCATTATAGTATTCTCGTAGCAACAACTGTATGGTCCGGGTGGCTTTGAAAGGTAATACTTACAATGTGCTTTCCATATAATGTGACCTAGCAGTTATGAAACAGGAGGTTAGGGAAGATTATAGGAACAGCTGTCTGCTTTACGCCACTCCCACGCGTTCCCTGAGCCAGACTTGGAGGACCTGACAAAGCAAGGCATATTGCAGCCAGAATCTTTTCTTTGTAAGAAGCCATGTCTACATAAATAAGTCAAAATAGATTCAGCAGTAGTGAATCATACTTCTTTTATAGTTTACTCTGACTAGATTACCATTACTTCAATATCTCTGGTTTGCAAGCAAAAAAAATATGTGCTGCTGCCTTTTTCAAGTTACTCTGGGGAGACATTTCTCCAGGCATCTGTACAGGGAAAAATTGAACTAGGATCAGTTCTGTTATTCCTCTCCAAAAGATTAATTTATTTAGACTGCAGGGAAAGCGTAAATGGGTTTCTTTTTCTTCTTTTTGTGCCTTTAGTTTTTATTTTTTTAAAATATATATATATAACAGTAAGTATAAGCTTCAAGCTTGCAGTTTACTACACACATATGGACAGCTGCACCTGCACAGAGCCACACTGACTTCAGTGAGGCACCATGTAGGCACAGAAATCTGCCCACCCATAAGTTGTAAATCTCTGAATGAAGACTTTAACTTGTTTATTTAGTGTTCTTGAAGGAGTAAGGCATCAGAAAGTGCCTGTAGGATTTCAGCAGGTGCCATATGTGTTTTCCCACACAATCTTGCCAGTGCACAGCATTCCTGACCTGTAACTCCCCTCCTTGTGCATATGGTGCGCAAGCTGATGACCCTCTCTGAGTGTGCTGCTTGCATTTGGATAAGGTTTAAGCTAGTCTCTGTGCTGACTTGAGTTTGTAGTTGGTGTTATATTGCTAATATGCAAATGAATGGAATGCAATTTCCAAGCCTCATTCTGTTTAAATATATTAATGTTTGTTGGTGTTTTCTTAGTTGGGCTTTTTGTTCTTCCTGAAGTTCGCTTTTTGCCTAGGTGTGTGGTTCAGGGGACAAGTTGTTATTTACAGTAAAATAGCAAGTGAAGATACTGAGCTGTAAGGGGAAAGCAGCACTGCTAATGCACCTTGCAAGAAGACACAAGACACTGCATCCACCCGTTCCAACCAGGCTGTCCTGGCTCATAGGTGTATTATCCATCTTATCTAAGACTCACAAGTCTGGCTTGCTTGGGTGCTGCCATCAAAGGAGGTTGTACTGAAACAGCAGCTGTTTTTGCCCTGGGCCAGGCCTCACACATGCAGAAGGGTAGTCATGCCTTCTGCCCCACCTCTGTACTCCGGAGTATCAAACGTGCACCACAAAGTTTGTGATATTCTTTATTGTGTGCAGCTTACCTTCATTCTGCCTGCAGGCTATCTTTGTTCTTTCTTAAGTGCAAGTCAACTAGTTCTATTTCAAAATTTGTATTTATTTTTTTTTATTGTAGAGGTATTACAACAATGACCTACAATGTAACATGGGCCCAAAATAGTTGTTGAAGGTTTTTCATGTATCTAAGCTTTGCTATGTTTTAAGGTTTTTCTCGGATTTGTTTCATTATTTAATAAGGATTAAAACTGCTCTCTGTTAATAATCAAGGGTATCAAAGAGAGCTGTATCAAGTTTCTCTGTTTTGAGAAGACTGCAAATAATTTTCAGGTGGTGGGTAATTAAATACATAGTCTTTTGTGTCTCCTTCAACTGAAATTTCAGAAGAGTCTGGTTATCTGAAGATGTCAAGGAGATAAAAGTATCAGTAGTCTATATTAAATGGACTGAGTACGCAGAAGCATATTTGTGTCATGAAAGAGTTAACATCAGTGGGGAAATGTGTGTTAAGGTTTTTTTAGTCAAGCAGCCCTGAGATTAACCAAAATGCTTTCAAACACTAACAGATCAAGTTTTATTACAACACAAACTAGACCATTCAACTATTTAAATATCTCAAAAAACAACCCCTGTAATCCTGGCAAGACATAATAAAAACACTGAGGATTTAAAGAGGACTGTCTCCCTTGGCCCTGCTGTAATCTGTCCATGCTCCCCACTCCAGTCCAGCCTGAGGATGGACATGCTGCTGCTGCCCATTTCCCTCAGCAGTTGCTTTGGGGCTCTGTGGAGCAGCCAGCTGCAAGCTGTGTTCTCTGTTTTAGTCTTCAATAGTCCCTTTCTGTTACAACTTTTAGGCACCAAATTCTACTGTTTTCTCCTTACTGTGAAATTTTAAGAAACTCTGACAAGTCTCTGGTACTGTAATTTCGAAGAACAGGATGTGCATGACTATAGTGAGCAATTCCTTTGATGCTTCCCAATTATCCTTTAATATGCCTGTGATTTAATTTCCATTAAATGTCACTAGCAGATTAATCTCTCTTAAAATGCTGAATGGGCAAACCAATTACTGCCTTATTATCAAATGATTTTAGCATGAGTTGAGCAGAACCTAAAGCAGGTTGATCTTGTTCTAAATCAAGGATACAACCTGATAGGCAGGTTTATGTGAAAGAGGCTGAAAACTTTAGTATCTGCCTTTTTTTTTTTGCAACTGTGCTCTGTTCCTTGTCTGAATAATTAATTATCCTCTGTATCTGATAGGAGACTTGAAGATCACACATTGTGCAAAGGGTTACAATGGTGTATGCAGTAAGCATTTCTTTTTTAAGCAGAGTTTTCTGGAGACCCGCTTGACTTTGTTTTTCTCCAAAGCTGTTTTGGATAAGCTCAATTACCCCCAGCTTGGATGGCTGCAGAGTTTTACCATGTGATCCTGAATGTCTAATTCACTCTAGAGTATCCTGGATGTTGGTGGTTTTTTTCTTTCACAGCTTTGTGTGCAGTGGTGTGTTCAGTTTGTTTTGGTCCTGCTGTTTTTTGGTCAATATACTAAAGATTCTTTCAGAACAGTGGCATCTAGGGGAACATAATGATAAATTGTCTTGATACATACTTTCCCAAGTGCAAGAGTGCACTTCATTAAAGCCAATAGTGACATCTTGAAGAAGCATAACTTCTATGTAACAACTGCTATAAAAGGATGTTTTTCTCATGGGCATCTGTACAGCAAACAGGAATAATGCACAGTGATTTTCTTGTTTCTCTCTTGCTGTTTTTTATTTCAAGTGCTCTTATATCTCTCAGTAATTCAATTCTACTTGAACTTTGTATGGTCTTTTAGGGAAAACGAAACAGTTATAATCTTTGCTCAAGTAAAATACCTTCCTATTTTTTAAACCACACTTCTATGGTTTAAATTTTTCTGTTATAGCCAAACAATATTATATGCTCTGTAATATTCAATTTTTTTACTTAATGTTATTCTTTCCAAGGGCAATGTGCTTATCAAAGAGATGTTACTAGAGTGATAAGCATAATATCAGATGTAATGCTTCCTTTGTTTAAAATCAGTGCTCTGAGAGAGTAGAAACTGTGATCTGAAAAACTGCTGAACTCCCTACCCTGAAAGAAACCAAGGCCTCTTTTATCATAGGGTCAGATCACATTCAACAGTGGCAGACTTTGATACTTAAACCACTGGAGTCTTGTTCACAGTCACCTTGCTGCACTTCAGTTAATAACATTTATACTCTAATTTCTGTACCAGATGATGGTAGTCTATGTACGCATACTGAAAAGAGGGTAAAATGCAGTATGTGCTACCAGTGTTCCCAACAGCAAAGAGAGCCAGAGTGGGATTTGGGAACCTGTCTTGGAGATCCTCATCAGTCCATGATGATTGCTGAGGCAGAAAATGAAAAAGGATTTTGAGGAATGATTCTAATGGTGTTCCATGTGCTAGTAATGGATATTTTTGCATGGCAGGACAGTAAAACATGTCATGTGTAATTGCATGTTACAATACTGCTTTTCCATTCAAAATATTGTATAATAAGGAAGGTATTTATTATATACCAGAATAGGCTTTAATGTGCTTGAATTCCTTGTTTCTAGCACAGAACATTATTTACAAGATTATTGTAGTATATACTGGACTCTGCTGCATTTTATATGTAAGCTTTGGTAACCACTACCAGAGACCTGAGGTGTCCCGACTCCTCCTCATACATCACCCTTGGCTTTAATCACCAACTCCAGGCTTGCTTTTGTTTTTGGAGTACAGTCGGGAGTTCAGTAAGTTCTTTATGACCCTCAGTGGTGCAGGTCCAGCAGCTCACAACAGGAGGCTGTGCTGCTCCGTGGTTCAGGAGGTCATTCCACTTGAGGAAATAAGTGCTCTTGCCTAATGGGCGCTAAGGGTAAGATTCATCTTTTTCAAAGCAGTTGGAGAGAAGCACTCTGGGAGATGATGAGGATTGTTTCTTTCCTCTGATTACAGACAGAACCCAGGAGCACCATCTTCATAAGTTTTTGCAGGGAACTCTGATTGATGTCCATTGGAAAAAGCTGTCTTTTTTTTTTCCTACAGTTTGAATCTCAAGTGAATGTCACATGTTTGATCTCAAAACATGTACAATGAGTAAAACAGGGTTTTTTTCTTTCCTATACATTGCCAGAATTTTTCAGGATTTTTGTTTTAACTGTTTGTTTCCTGTGCTTACAATTGAGAGGTCTTTGGTATAAGCTCTGGGTTTAATGATACTTACTGAACAACTCCACACCTAATGCTTGGCTTTCTTCTTTATAGACAATGCTATTCATGCCCATTATGACAGTGCTTTATCTCTCTGGAAAATAAAGGGACTTCAATGCTGAAAGCAATGGTTTCTGCAGTGCACTTTATTAATGATTGCTTACTACAACTGAGTCTAGACAAGGGAAGAGTTTAAGACTACTTTTGTGCTTTCTACTAGAAACACATTCATGTTGGTTGCACCTACTAATTTTAAAGAAAGGAGAATTCCTGCAGGTATCCACTGTGTGTACAATTAGTTGCTCTTTAGTATAATCAATTAGCCCTTACATGGGGAAATTTTTTGATTTAAAGTTATTTGCAAGCAATACCTACGTATGGGCTTTTGCTGTGAGGTTGTTCACAAAGGGAAATTTTTGTGTTATTTGTGTAAGTTTGTCACATGCTATGTTTCCTCAGTTATTAACTTTATTCATGGAAATCTCTTGAAGGCATTAAGCAGGAGGTTAAAACAATGCTGGACTATACTTAATAAAGCCAAGTTTTCAAGCATAAAAAGCAGGCTTATAGCCAAGAAGAGAGAGCTTAAGACAATTTCTGAGGTTCCTCTTTACAGATGATATCATTACATTAAAGTGCCTTGCTTTGCAGGGGAGGATCAGGAAAATTGCTTAGCTACAGCCTGATGCCAAATGACCTGGAATGCATCTGCAGAAAGTGATCTGCAACTTGGCTTAGAGAAAGTACAGGTAGCACAGAACGTAACTCATGGCTTGATGTAAAGATTAGTCATTATGCCAAGACCAAACTTCATTTTACTTAGCCTGCATGTGTGTGGTTGATCAGAAGAGAAATTGGACTGTGCTGTGAGGAAGTTTTCTAGAAAAGGCTTATGAGGAGGGGAATGCTTTTTGGGGCCATGACAGAGGCTAACGTTTGGAAGAGGCTATTGTAGCATTCCAAGAATGCATTCCCATGGTGAAACAAAACAGGACATTGTTTTCTGGCCATTTTTAGGATGTTAACTGGTTACTGTGTTAGTTGGCCATAGTAGTTGTTCTACAGGAAGAAATACCTGAAAGATGCGGCTCTCGCTCTCTATTTAAGCAGTTGGCTGGATTCAGAGGAGATTATAGCCTTTGAACTTACCCAGTAGCAGGGAAACTGCCAGTCTTTTGTGTCTTGTATGGCCTAAAGCTGTACAGTACTGAAAGCTCTCCTCTTTTATAGCCCTATTCCTGAAAAGCATTTGTTTCCCTTCCTATAGGGAAGGTCCTTGTACATATTTGCCTGTGCAGTTTCTGATGTGTAGAACAGTAGCAAAAATTAGTGATCAGTGATCAGTTATGCACCTGTGTCTTGCCTTTCTTCTGCTTGTTTTGTGCTACCTTTCATGCTCTCCTCAAATTTTATGGACACCAGTAATGAAAGGACTAGAGACTGAATATTCTTTCTGCCAGCCAAATGTATAAATGCTCCATCCTTATCTCTGTTGGTCTGATGCTGG
Organism: Sclerurus mexicanus; assembly: GCA_013396755.1. Lineage (NCBI taxonomy): Eukaryota > Metazoa > Chordata > Aves > Passeriformes > Furnariidae > Sclerurus > Sclerurus mexicanus. Next base: position 684,314 of record VWZF01001384.1, read on the forward strand.
TTGTTGTCTTCTCTTTGTGAAGAAGGACACATTAAACTCAAGAAAATTAGATCGCTTAGGAACATTGGTGTTGGTTTTATTTTTCTGCATAGGAAATTGGAACATGAAAATATTTATTAAAGCTTGTATGTCTGTCAGGAAAGTGTTACTCCAGGGTAAAGGTTGTCCTAAAACCTAATCAAAATGTATATGTGGCTCTGTGTGTGGGTGCTAAAAGGAAACAGGTGAAAAATTCTTGTAAAAAGCCAAGATTCTAATCAGATATAGATTTTGAAGGCAAAACTATATTTTTGACTGAAAAAAAAAATTCCTGCTGACTTTTTAAGGAAAAAAATATTAAACGCACAAACTCTTATTTCCATAAATAAAACCCTAAAAATGTCCAGACTTTACCAGCATTAGGAATACTACAGTAAGAGTAACCAAAATCATTCATTTGAAAAGAACATTTTTTTTTTCCTTCTAATGAGCAAAATATCCAGAAGATGCACTGAGGAAAAATAATTTTTAGATAACTTTGCTCTTGGGGCTTAAAGACAGCCCTATATAATTGTGCACTGTTGTTTAGGTTATACAATCACTGCCATTGGAAATACTACCCTTAGTGCACATTTGTGGTTTGGTTTTCCCATGGTACAGATGTGAGGTTCTCAGGAAAACAATCAAATGAAATTATTTAATTCCTGAATTTATTTTTTCTAAGATGACTTAATAGTTGAGGACTTCTTATAATTATTACTTACATATTTAGTTTACATTAAATCAGCCTCTGTATGGGGTCAAGACTTTAGGAAAAGGAAAATTTTGAGGTTTGGCCGTTAATACTGGTTTTTTTTTTTTTTTTTGTTTTGGAAGTACTTCAGCAGATAAAGATGGTATATCGTGAATTCAGTAGTGGAAGAAGAGTAGTGAATAGAATGCAATTTACCTTAATTCATTTGTCTATTGGGAAGTTACCTCTGTGAATAAAAATTACTGCTGATCATAAAGTAATCCCATGTACACAATCAGATATAAGGCTTCTGATGTCTGTTTCTGGTTAATGCATAGGCAGGCTCTGTAATTCCTTCCAGGTTTGTTATTGATTGAGGGTTGTTTCTTTCTTGAAGGGAAATTCACTTGTATAAAGTATTTTCAGTCTTGCCCAATGCTAGTAAAGAGGATTTAGACTGGAAGAAATGGTACTTGTTTTACAATGCAAAAGTTTGAAGGTGGCACCAGGAAATTAGTAACATTAAAAATCCCAAATGATAATTAAAATTCTTAAAATCATTATTTTTGGATGTTTTGAATATACTATATGGCCTATGTACTAATTTCTTTAGGCTTCCATCCACAGGCAAACATACTGAAACTTTCGGATTCTGTATTTACTTCAAATTTTACAAACTTTACACAGTTGCTCAGGAATGAAGAGGTTTAGGAATGGAAAATTTTGGGACTAACATCTGAATAATTGACAGTAGAGTTAATATCGTGCATTAAATGTAAATGTCACTGAAAACACCTTTAAGAAATGCTGCTTTCAATAAAACATTTTAAATAAATATTAGTGCTAATGAGCTATATGAAGTTCGAAACTCAAGTGAAGCAGTGTGGTGGTTGTAAGGATCCAGTATGACTTGTTTTTTGTTTACACCAAGAAAGGAGTGTTGGAGTGTTACAATTCCAACAGACAGTAGGGTGAACAGCTTTGCATTTCACATCTGTGTATTTCTTCCTGCTCTATGACGGTATTTGCTTCCCTGTGTGTCAAGGAGGTAAAAGACTCCCTGCACTGTCAGTTCTGCAATGAAAGACAGACATATTTCTGTTTTGAGCTCTTGCTCAGCCTGTACCAAAGTATAGCCCAGAGTGTGTCTGTTCTGCTACAGGGCTGGAAGGCACAGGCCTCTAGGTAGCTCTGAAAAGGCCAGGTGGTTGGTGGTAATGCTATTTACTTTGAGAAGACCAAGTCAAGTTTTTGTGATGTTGTTGTTTGGAGTGGAGGGAAAGGGGGGAAACTGCCTGGGACCTGGGAAGAATCTGTACCAGAAGAAGCTGAAGGCTTGTGAGGAGGACTACAAAAAAGTCAAATGGAAAGGTGTGGGGGGAAAACAACACTCTTGTGAAAAAAGAGTAGGCACTGTAATACAAGATCTGGGCATCTCCTGCAGCTTTGCGGTTTGTCCTGCTCACTTGCTCACCCAGCTCGTTTCAGCTGACTTGCCTCAGTACTTGGACTGGACTGGCATGCCAGACTTAGTGCCTGCTCCTGATGAACCTGCAGCCCCAGTGCTTCTCTGCAGGTGCCAAGCAGCCAAAATAAGCTGCTTTCCTGAGGCTCAGATCCCAAGCCCCACTGTCTCCATCCCATCGTTTTCCTTTTCATGCACAGCTCTAGCTATGGTTTTTCATGCAGTCTAGATTGATGTTGGTCCTATCTGATGAAGATTTCATAATAATTTTTAGTAATGAAAACCTAAATTCTGTTTCCCTCTGAGATGATTGCCTTGTTCAGTGTTGGCATTCCCTGCCACTCCCCAAAAGAAAAAACAGTTTAACTTTCTCCTTGATAATGAAGCTATGAAATGTTTCTGTTCTAAAATATACTGATTACAATAAAATTCATACTGCATAAAATAGAAACCCAAGAGTCTCTGTGCAGGTATTATTGATGGCATTACTGTATGTGAGAGAAATGCATAAGTGAATTTTATCAATGCTCCTTCGTTGCTTCAAAGAAATGACTTAATGTGCCAGAAGTTGCCAAATTCATGTACAGTGCTTGCAACTGAACTCCCAGCAGTTAAACTGAGGACAACTAAGAATGAAAAGATAGAGCATCACTTTTTTGTTTATTGAAATAAAAACAAGAAATAACTAAAATCCAGATTACCTATATGAAATGTTTTTAATTTTGAACTGTCAGCCAATGGTATTCCAGTACAACCCAATACTGCTCAAAATACCATGTTTGTAAATTTAAAGTATTTTAACTTTCTATATCTCTTAATATGTGTCCATTTTAATGCTATTATAACGGCCAATATATAACTTAGAATATATAACTTCAAATCTCTTAAATAATTTGAAAATGCACAGTAAAATTACAGCAGGTGTGTAGTGTTGTTTAGAAACTGATATTGTGAAATAATGCGTAGCTTTTATTTTTTAAAAGCTCTTGAAATACAATTATGAAAACAATTATTTAAATGAATGTAAAGTATTTTGGAATTAGTGCCTATTTCTATTGTAATCTGTTGGTGGAGTAGAAAGGGAATAGTTTGTTTTTGTTTGTACAAAGGTAAATTATCTTAATTAGGAGATTCACGGGAAAGTGCGGAGGTGAGTGTGTTCATATGCAAAGATGAGATTTGAATACCTAACTTTCTTACTATTATAAAGAGTTCAGGAGAACGAAAAGTATAGAATCTTGTTTTCAAGAGCTCGTTTCTTCCTTGTGCTTTCTGTATTCATATAGATGAGTGTTGAGTTCTTGTTCTCTTTTGTTTGAGGGGGCCAGTGTGGAGAGAATTGTCTTGGTACCCTGTGTTCAGATTGACCTGCGTGTGGTAAATGGCATCTGCTGTTGAGGTGCTTCTGATGTGCTACTGTTTTGGCTTTTATTGCAGAAATCAGTTCAGCACCTTAAAGATCAAACACGTGTACTGAAGTGTGCCCATTGAAAGGCACAAGCTCTAACATGATGTTTGCGTGTTAATGACAGATCATGCATAGATGGGAGGTCAGGAGTGAGGTGTGTGCGTCAGGCCTGCTGGTGCGTGTCCAGTGGTTAAAACACCAGTCTTTGTCTTTGGAGCGAGCTGGGAGTTTGTGTATGCTCAGGTATTATTGCTCAGCTAGCAAACAATAACTCATTAAGCCTTGGGAGCTCTTTCTGGTGATCGCCTGTTTGTCCTGAAGTGTAGTACTTGCTGTTCACACACGTACCTGAAATTCTCACCCAGGTTCTTACATGCTTCTTAGCTAGCACAGCACCTTTTTGATTTTTTTTTTCCCAGGTTTTGACAAATACTTTCTCTGTGCAGATATGCCATGTAGACTGTAGTAAAGATTTGGACAGCAAAAAGGAAAGGTTGAAGTGATAACTATGAAAATCATCTTGTAGCTGAGTATGAGATATAAGGGCATATAGATAATACAGCTCATATACTTTATCCTTAACCTCTCCATTTCAGTGTCATCCCTGTGTGTTCAGATGACTGATAAAAATGATTTTATAATGCACTGTGGGTTTGTGTGGTTCGTTTGGTTTCTTTGTGATGCTTCATCCCCCTGCTCCTCTTCACACCACAAAACCTGACAAAAGCTTTTGGGTCTTACACAGAGCAGAGTGTGATAGAGTTTTGGGTTCTGACTGCTCCTGAAACATGGCCTGTCTTCTTCCTAGGGCAGTAATCCGTGGTGCAGCCACAGCTCTTCAGTGTCTGATGTCTGGGGGGCTTGTTTTGTTTCTTTTCCACTGTGGATAATAGAGTTGCTTTTTTGAGATGAACATGTCTTTCTCTTATGCCACAGAGACCCATCATGGATAGGTTGTCGCTCTTGAGTTGCATTTTCCTGGTTGTTGTTGTGATGCCAGGTGGGATCTTTCTGGCAGATACACAAATTAGAAAGAAGGAAGGAAAAAAAAGGTATTGTCACAGAAGTAGGAATACTGTCTACAACCATAAGAAAAATGTTTGTTTGCTTCCCCCCCCCAAATACAAACACACCCACCCTCTCATAATAGAAGTGTTAGACCTGTTTCCTGCATAACAAAGAAATTTGTTTCCTCACCTCTGTTGCACTCATCGCTCCCTGATTTACTTCTCTGAAATATCTGTATTTTCATCACGGAAGCTTCTATGTAGGGAGGTTAAAGTAAACTCAATAATAATAAAAAAAGGCCCTATAACAAACAGATGAGTTTTAGTGACCCATTGCAGCATTCTATTGCTTCTAGTATTTGTATTGAAAAAAATCTTTAAAAGGGACTATAAATTATGATATGCATAGTAGTTTTTGAAAATTGTGTACTTGAAAGCTTAGTTAGACAAGGGGTGGTTAATTTTGAGAAAATGATAAAGTTTTCTGACAGCACAGAAATTGCTCAAAACTTTGGAGCAGTCAGAGTGAGAAAATGTAAGTAATTGGACATAATCTGATTTTTTTCTCTTGATTCCCTGTTTTCATGGATTATTATGTTCAGGATATGTAGTCTCGAAGTGTTCAAATTTTCTGATGTTCTACAGAGGTCATGAGGTATATGGAAGTCAAAGGGCTGTGAAAAGTGCTTGGTATTAGAGCTTCACTAACATTTGTCACCTCTCTTGAGTTTATTACTGTACTGAGTGTCATCTTAATGCATTATAGTACCCTACATATGCTATAGGTCTGTTTTTTTCTAATATAGCACAAACATATAGAAGAAGAAAACTTGCTACCTCCTTGTACATCCTTCAACTGATATGTGGATGCTGTTTATCCAGGCATTTTTATACAGGAGCCCAATAGTAAAATAAAATGGAGACATTCTCACCATGAGAGAGAGAAATTCATCCCAACAGCCTATTTCTGGAAATGCTATAAAATTGAATGTAACATCCAGAAGTTGTATCATGCATTTAGCTCACATGCAAAGCATTCCATGAGTAATACAATTTCACAAGAAACCATAAAACAAGAATAAAATAAAACCCATCAAGGGATAGTAAAAACTTGTTTAGTTTTCATTTCTGTTATAGCCTCTTCCTTCCTCCTGTCAATTCCAAATTCTTTTATTTTGTGGTTCAGGTCAGAACATGTTCTTGCTGAGGAAACCAAATCAGTACGGTGGGCTTCTAACTGGGTGATCTCGAATAATGGGGAGTTAACTTGGGAGTCAGATTAGATTTCTTCCAGTTTGACAAATATATTATCCAAACTTTTACCTTCAGTTGTATGATACTTTGTCTTTGAAGATAAAAACTTTAAAATATTAAATGCAAAGCACACTTCAGACAGTGCTGTAAGCTCTCTGAGGATAATGCATGGTAATTGTAAAATCATAGTTTGATCAGTGATCACTTCTGACTTGTCACTAGTGGAGTCTCTGCCTTTGATTTTGTGGAATTAGTTGATGGCTTACTATTAGTTAGGCTTCAAAGTCTGGCATGGGTCATTCTTTCCCATTCTTCCCAAAGCCCTTCATGATACAGATTTGGAATGCACCTGGTCCACAAGGCATATGTAAAAATCTGTGAAAGATCAAAAAATGTGACAATGTTTAAGTCTGAAAGCAATAAATAGAGAAAAGGGAAATCCAGTTTATGTGAAGATATATCCTGAAAGTCAAGCATAAAGCTGTACTTATACTTTTAATACCTGTACTACAGCAGATTTTTACTCCTGAAGTGGCATAGTATAAATATTTGTCCTTGAAGAAGAAAGCAACATACAATAGCAAAAATGTAAGGATGACACCACAGTGGAAAAACATCAGAGTTAATTAAGGAGTAATTGTGTCCTTTCATTAATTTTTGGTGGTGATGCAGCAAAGTACTGTATTGAACTATGCAATATATATATTTCTCAAAAATTAGTATATATTGTGCCCTACAATGTTGTTATAGGTGTATTGTAGTTAAACTCTAATGCAGAACATCTATCTATATATATATAGTCTGTGTATATATGACATCTATAACAAAATTTTAGGGCACTGTGTCCTGAAAGGTCCCTGAAGTTTAACAGTTAGAGTTTTGCAGGCCCTTTTTTCCTCCCCAAAACACGTATCCCTTCTTCTCATCATCCCCCAAAAAGGAGGAAGAGTCAAAAAATGAGGTTACCCACCTATTCTTTTGGAGGAGTCAGCAGAGTTCTGATGATGTCACAACCTTGCAAGTTCAGGAGTGTGATATTTGACATGTTTAACAAAATGCCTGTCTTAGCACCACCTGGGGCATGGAACCAATTATTCCCATGCTTGTCTGCAGTTCTTCACCCACAGAAAATTTTTCTTATAACTTGCTATTAACAAATGGTTATCTAAGCCCCGAGTATTTTTATTATGTAAGGTGCTGTACAAATAATGCAGTGAACTGTGAGAAAAAAATTTATGTTGAGAAGGCAATTGAGCTTTTATGAAATTCCTGGAAAAGTCTTACACTGCCTTTTTCACAAAGTGACTGCCAGTCAAGTTCTCACAGAAGTCATGATGCTCCAGGAGCATGTTTGAAATGAAGCTGTACTGCCCTGTGGTATGAAACAGTCATGGGCCTGTAGGGATGTGATCTGTTTGTTCAGCTCAGGAAGACGTGGTTAAGAATTTACTACTTTGTGCAACTAATTGGTGCTTACTGAGTTGAATCAGTTACTAATATTAATAGTTAGAAAGTCAGTTAATAGTTGGGTAAATAATAAGGGAGAGCGTGAGTAATAAGATATGCAGAAAAGTGCACTGTCCTAAGAAAAGAATGAAAAAGTAAATCACAAAAAGACAAAATCCCCCAATATTCCCATGCTTATTGGTGAAGGTCAGACTTATTCAAAGCAAATACTTCCACTCTCATATGGTACTGTCATGTTGATAAGGTATAATTTTGGTGGCGAACAGAATATACAATTATATATGGATTAAATACTGCAGGAATGCTGGGCACAACAGTATATTGTATTGTCAGTCAGTCAATCTCTTAAGACACATTTGCTTCCTCATATATTAAGAGTGAAACATAATATATCGTATGCAAGATAAAATTGTTGCTTTAATGTTAATTTCCCTGTGTATTTAATCTCCCATTAAGTTTGGATTTACATTTTTATTGGTTTGGACGTCATTATTTTTGTATGCTGCGGCATTGTTTTTTTAAATTGCAACTTTGTGCTTTCAAGCATAGCCATTTTCATTTGAAAGGGTTATACTGAAAGTGTGCTAAAGTGAGCCAACTGTTATACAATGCTTTCCAAAGCTTTTTCCCAGGACTTAATGGCCAGCCCTCTCATTTGACCTGGAGTGAAACAGGTACCTCTGTTATCTAAGTTTAGGTCTCTCAAGCAGGAAATATTATATGGGAAAAGTAGTATTCTGGTTTTGTTTTTGTTTAAAAATCATTGTGATTTAGCTTGTACTAAAGTCACTTAAACTGTGTGGGTGTGCTAGGAAGGGATTGTTGCACATTTGAAGTGAGCATCTGGCACTCATGCAACTGTGCCATATGCAGTCCTGGTGTCTGTAGAAGGTGAAAGGCCAGTGTAGTGGTAATTTTGCCCTCTTTGCACCAGATGTTAAAGCTTTGCGATGTCCCTGAGTGACCATTAGATCACCAGCAGCTGGGATTGGAGGTTTATGTTTAATTTATTATCACACTATTAATCTGACTGTCAGAACTCTCTCTTCCTCATCATTTCTGCGGGTCTTTATATTTTAGGGACAATTTAATTTCTCTTATGATAGATCAGTTTTATTTTGGCTCTATATTTGCATGCAGCCTGGCATCCATTTTGGGGGGCGATAGTACTGAGAGTGACTATATATATAAATCTAACAATTTATTAATATTTAAAATGCACCTGAATTTATTTTATCCAGCATGATATGGATTAAAACACATTCTCATGATCACCTTTGTGCTAAAAAAACTAACCAAACAAAAAAAAAACACAAAGCACCAAACCTACAACAACCAAACAAAACCACAAACCAAATGAAAAACCCAATGTGCCACCCCTCTCCCATTGTAGGTATTTTTCCCCATTTTTCCAGTATATTTAGATTTAGCTAGTATGTTTCTTTTACTCTTGGCTGGAGTTGGCTTGTTTAGTTTTCCATTTGTGTTTTTAAGTGGGCAGAGAAGAAAGGGAGACAAAATGGTGTGGGAATGGAAGGGATGACGACAATAATGAGGGAAAGAGGCTTGCCATTTCCTAATGGAAATTCTTAGTATATTTTAAGTTAACAGTGAAAGAAATTGACAATCCTCTTCTAATTTATCATCAAGATGTTCTCTTGCTTCAGTAGTTCATAGGCAATTTTAATAGCTTATTGACTGAAATGCTGTGGTCTCAACTTACCTTTAAGGGAAAAAGGGGGGAAAACATCATATATTTGATTCCTTTATTTCTTCCCCACCCCATGCCTGCCTGTTGCCAATTATTTGTCTCGCAGAAAAAGCCTTTTATAATTAATATTTTGCTCCAAGTGAAACCTTTACCCAAATGTGGTGTTCATTACACTGCTAAAAGTCATGGTAGAGTCTGCAGGACTAAATTATTCTTTACTGCTGTTCCAGCTTCTGGCACCCCCCCCTCTCCCCCAGTCAGTGCCAAACCTAACTATTGTAGGAATAGGTGATGAGTGACTGGATACTCATCCCAGGAAGCCACACAGCACTTCAAATGGAACGTGTTCTAAGTTCGTCTCACTTGTTATTCTAGCCATAAGGAATTTATACCTCCAGATTCACTTTTTTTTTTGTTTTGCTTTAGACTCAGTGTGCATGTGCCCTGTGTGCTGCCCGCAAAGGTAGTTTTGAAACCACCTCTGGTAAACTTGTTCTGTTTTAGCTTAGAGGCTTGTGACTAGCAGCACAGAATGCAATTGGAGCTAGTGGTGTTCCCCAGGGGTCAGTCCTGGTCCAGTCCTGTTCAACTCACTCCCCATCGACATGGATGAAGGGGACAGAGCACCAGTTTGCTGAAGATACAAAACTGGGAGGAGTGGCTGGTGTACCAAAGGCTGTGCTGCCATTAAGTAAGACCTGGATAGGTTGGGCAGCTGGGGCAGAGAGAAACTTAATGGAATTCAGTAAAGGCAAAATCCCATAATACATTAGGAAAAGTGCTGCCAGCAGGTTGATAGAGGTGATCCTACCCCTCTACTGAGCCCAGAGCACTGTGTCCAGTTCTGGAGGGGGTCCGGTGGAGGGCTGTGAAGGTGATTGGGGAACAAGAACATCACTCTTAGGAGGAAAGGCTGAGGCAGTTGGGGCTGAAGAAGAGGTGACAGAGGGGTTCTCATCAATGCAAAAAGCTCTCTTAAAAGCAGGTGTCAAGAGGAAGTGGCCAGACTCTTTTCTGTGGTACCCAGTGGCAAGACAAGGGGCAACAGGCACACTCTTGAAACACGGGGAGTTCCCTCTGAATACAAGGAAAAGTGGTTTTTGGGTTTTTTTGTTTTGTTTTTTTACTTTGTGAGTCACAGAACACTGGAACAGGCTACCCAGAGATGTTGTGGAGTTTTCTCAGGAGATAATCAAAACCCATCTGGATGCTCTGCTGTAGATGAACCTGCTTCAGCAGTGTCATTGAACTGTATCATCTTGAGAAGTCCCTTCCAACCCCAGCTATTCTGGGATTCTGTGAGCTACTGTTAGAGCATGAAGTGCTTGGATGTTGCACTGTCAGCTAATGCAGTGAAATTGAGTGAATCTAAAACAATCTAAAATTAAAATTTCAACAGGACCAAAAGGAATGTGTCTATATATATATATGTAAAAACTGAAAAAATACAACATGAGTTCTGTTTTTTACTTGAGTATAAACTTCTACTGTTTTGATTTTTTAAAAAATTATATCAAATTTCTCAATTATTTGTAATGCTCATTTTAATTTAGCTTATTAAACAAAACACATTAATACTTCCATGCAATTTTTTTTCTATGATTAGTGGCAATAAGTATTGCATAAAGCTTGGGAAAAGTCTTTTTCTCTTTTTATGAAACTAAATGTAGTGAGGTCACAGTATCTTAAAACAGCGAGTTATTTAACTTTTAATGTTTACAGCAGTGTTTTGAAGAATTGGTAATCTTGTTATTCAAAATATATTGGTGTTAATTTATATTAAGTTGCATGCTTGGCTTTTGATAAATGTTCTGTTTCTGCAAACATCATGACACACTTAATAGAGACCAGAGATCAGGCAGAAGTCTTCACAGATGCACAGTGATTCATATTTATTCACTGGGAAAGATGCAAAGATTACTATGTTGTTCTGTGTATTTAATACCTAATAAATATTATGATTGTGTAATTACTTGCAAAATAATTTCCAGATATTTTAATGGTGATGACTTTAATGCAAATTATATTAAAATTTCCCCTAAATTAGCACTTGCAACTCACTTGCATCAGTGGCCAAATTGTAATTATTGTTTAATGTGTCTGCAACCCCTGTAGTTCATGTACTCCTTTGCAGACATACCAGAACACAAAGTCTCTACCCAGTGAATCTGAGCAGTTGTGTTTGCTCTTAAAACTGATGGATTCCACTGAAAATAACGGAAATGCTCATGTTACAATAAGTGGAAGACAAATTTGTCTTGCTTAAGTGATACTGTAGTTTTGAATCCTGTTCACTACTTGTGATAAGGGGGAGCTTTAAGCAAAGTGGATTTATCCATTGCTAAGGTTTTCATGGGAGCATTAGAAGAAAACTGCTCATCAATTACAGCATATGAAAAATGGAAATAAAATGCAACTGTGGTTTTAGGCAAGATATGCTCAACCTCAAGTCCATTGCAGTAAGATAACCTGTTTTTCTCGCCTGTGGAGAGCACAACTAGCAGAGGCAGCAGTTTGTGTGGCTGGGGTCAGATCCTGAACTGCAAGCTGCTCAGAGCTGGTGCTGAGCTACCAGGCACATCTTCGTTCTGGACTGGGTAGAGCTGGTTGTGCTCAGATCTCCAAGCCTGAGATAGTTTGCCTCCTCACCCAGCCATGGAGGTGTGGGCTGACAGCAGGGCTGTCCCTGCCAGGTTGAGGTGAGCAGACTACATAGCACCAGGGAAGAGGAAAGAGGGGGGGAACATGAGGATTTTCACAGGGACTCTGCAGAAAGGTGTCTGCACCCCCTCTGCATAGAAGGGGGTGCACAGCAATTTTGACTGAGCTGCAGATGGGGACTGCCATTAAGGCAAGGGCTGGAAGTTTGTGGCTTACAGCAACAAGAGGATGATGGCTCTGTCTGCCCCCACAGATAGGCACCTGTAGAATGGGTTTTCTGCCCTGGTGGTAAACAAGATATCAGAGGTTCTGAGTCTGAACCTTATGTCCATCAGGAAAGGAGGTGCCAAAGGATTGCAGTGGGAGACTCCCAGCTGCAGGGGGTGGGGCACCCATCTGCTAATTTGACCTCCTGGCCAGGGAGGCTTGCTGGTGACTTGGAGCTGGGATGTCGTGGAGGTTGCCAAGACAAATTTGGCCCTTGGATAGTTCCTCCTGCTTTTCTTGTGGGCATCCACAATACTGTCAGGGAGATCTGGAGAGTGTATCAACAGCAGCTGTCACACACACCTTAAGAAAAGATCAGAAGGACAATCTGGGGAACTACAGAACTCACTGCAACCTGTGGGGAAATCACCATATAGAAATCTTGGGCCTGTGAAGGCAGTGGCTTGCAACAAATTGCATTATCAAGGGTAAATCATGGCTGATCAGCCTTTGATAATAACTGGTTTGAAGATAAGAACAAAGCATTGCATGTCACTTCAACTTTGGCAAAGCTTTCCTAATTTTTTTTGTTATTAATACTAAGTAAAAAGCAAGCCAATGTCACATATTTGAAGATAACTGGGTATCATCTGCTATGACACCCAAAACTTCTAAAGATGTAGTTATTTCTTTTAATAAAAGTATTTTGCTTCTAATTTTCTGCTTTTTAATGAAACCTGAATATTTAGACTCTGGTTGTATTTAAGGGTTTTCTGTATAATGTTATTTTTAGGTAATGTCTATTTAAACTTGAGAAGCACAAAGAAACAGTCGTAGGTTTGGAGTTATGGTTTGAATAAGGTTACTTGTTTATTTTAACTCCTTTTACACAGATACTATGGTGGTAGTTAAATATTTATTTTCCTTTCCTCCTGCTTAAGCTTTTCATAATCAAAAAACCAACCAACCAAAAACCCAACCAAACAAAAAAACCCAACCAAAACACCACCAACCAACCAAAAAAAATCCAAGGAAAAACACACACACACACACACACACCCAACCCCAAAACAAACAAACAAAAAACCAACCAAAAGCTTTGGAAGTTATAGTAATGGAAGCTTTGTAATTGAGATTATTTTTTGTGCTGCAGCATGGAGAAGGAAAAAAATTCAACAAGACTGTGGTGTTATGTAGGAAATTCAGACTTTTAAATTGAGACACACGTGGCCTTGATAAGGAAGCATGCACTCTCTTAAGGTAACTGGAAGGTAGATATTGATTAGCTCTGACTTGTGAAAAATATCTTGTCAACTTGTTTATTCATTCTTAAACTTGGATTTGGGCAGTAATTTTTCTGATACCGTGCTTTTACAAGTAACATTATTCACATACTCCTAACTTTTATAATCCTTGGGAATTCATACTAAATTAGCTGTATTTGGATAGATGAAAGTTACTATTGCTGTGATATGGAATACATTTAAAACAATCTGTTACATATAGGACTTGTCTCTTTAATAGCAAAGAAAAAGAAACATGCAGAGAATGAGGTTTAAAAACTATAGCTCTTGTCAAACAACTATGCTACTTATCTATAGTACACACAAGCCTTTTGTGAGAGGCGGCCTCAGTTGTCTCCTTATTTAACTAAAATTCTATATTTTTGAGAATAGCAGAGGCTCTTGGAAACGCCTTTTCTAGCCAATGCATTTGTGGGCGTATTGTATACAACGACAGCTTTTACGTCTGTGTTTATAACACTGAGTACTTTCAGCTTTCCACTGCAATTACAGCCAGTACATGAGAATCATTGGGGGATTTAAGGAAGGAGGATTTGTAGTCAAGGTAGTCTAATTTGGATATGGAATAAATTTTAAAAGCCCAATTGTAGGAAGATTTTTTTGTAAACTACATCTTTGAGATGTCTTTTTTCATTGGTATGCACATTATGAAAGTTAATAATGGGAACAGGGCTTTTGGTATAGAGCCCTAAGTAATTCTGGGGAAATATGTTATAACTGTTACAAGAGGAAAAATTGTGTTGGTCTCTTTAATATCACCCCAAAAGCTTGATACAGAAGAAAAAGCAATTATTGCAATTTAGAACTGGGAAAAGGTATTAAAATGGATGTGATTTCTCTTCTTTGTATTAACTGTGTGTTGTAAAACCTCAAGATTAGATGAAATCATTATAGATAAAAGGTTTCTATACGTTCTAAGATTATTAACATACGCTCAAAATACTGCAGTGGAGAAATAACACCCCCCCCCGACCCCTCCCCCCCCCCAC